>JADRCC010577306.1:0-14913 GCA_019843855.1 Hylomyscus alleni
TAATTAATAAAATATTGAATGTAAAGTGTGATTCTTGTATTTTATAGTACCACAAGGAGAAAAGAGTCACTGGGTATGAAGTACATTTCTTAAATTTGTTATACAGACATTTCTTTGAATTGACATATTTCCTTCTGGATGTATGAGAAAGGTTCAAGCAACATAAGAGACTGAGAAAGCTCAAAATGTTACAAGATTCACAAGACCCCTCCCCTAGTTAGTATAATCACTGAAAGTTACTAGAAAGAGGCAAATCTCAGACCATCCTAGATGCCTCTCTTATTCTGAAGCCCTTTCAGGTACAGCTGAAAGTATGATATAGTATTTTCCCTGTCAGTCAGAACCTGCAACCTGGCTTCAGCAGCAGGCACATCCAACTACAGGGTATCTTTGCACCTGTCTTAGTAACAATTGTACTGCTGGGAAGAGACATTATTACCATAGAAACTCTTAAAACAAAACAAACCAAAACAAAACCGAAAAGCATTTACTTCTGTCTTGCTGACAGATTCCAAAGTTTAGATAATATCATCAGGACAGGAGACATGGCAACATGAAGACAGACATGGTGCTGGAGAAGGAGCCAGAAATTCTACATCTGGATATAGATAGCAGAAAAAGAGAGACAGTAGGCTTGGCTTGGGCCCTTGAAACCTCAAAGCCCACCCTCAGTGACAAATTTGCACCAACAAAACCATACCTCCTCCAAGAAGACCACAACTTCAAATCTCTGTCAAATGGTGTGATGAGGCATTCAAATATAAGAGCCTATGGGGACCATTCCTACTCACACCACCACAGCACCTCTTTGGAACTGACTCAGGCTGAACAACACTATCATTTTCTATCCAACATTTTTCTTCTTATAAAATCATGAAAGCACATGATTAAACTTTTCCTTTGGTATTATACCAAGGAAAGATTTCTTTTTAAATATTCCTTTAACTTATCAAGGCCTGATAGCACTGTTGTAAAAGACAAATATCCGGGGCTTTTTAACACTTGTTACTCAGTTGGAGACACTAATTGGACAAGTTTCAATAGTTTAGACTTGTTGGATTAAGTGTGTCACTGCAAGTAGGTTTACAGATTAAAGTCTTCTACCAATTACAGTTCACTCTCTCTGCTAAGTATTTGTAGCCTGAGATGTGAATTCCCAGATTTCTGCTTCTACTGTCTTGCCTCTCTCTTCCTTCCATGATAGCCATCATGATAGACTCTTATCTCTCTAGAATCAAAGCAAAATTAATTCTTCCTTTTATAAATTGACATGATTAAGAGTATCTTATCACAGGAATAAAAAACAAGTAATTAATGCAGACACTTACTTGAAGTGAGAGTAATGGCCTTTATAAAGTCTGTACATGTTCAAAAGGTTTTGTAATCATTGAGTTTCTCCCAAATTTGGAAAACATCTGGAAAGACTATGTAGGGAAGAATTGTAAGATCTTAAATAATTGTTTGTTTTTTGTCTCTTGGAAAAAAAAATCTAGCTAAACAATGTAAAAAGTAAATAAACCTTTTTAATGAAGGTGTTGGATGTAACTCAATGGGAAAAGATACTCCCAGGAGGCCATTAAGTGGTTGATGGTGCAATGATTGGGCTACTCCTTCATAAAATGTTGGTCAGGGGAGATTCCTAAGGCCATAGAAACTATAACGGGAATCCTTATTGCTGTTGGTTACATGGCAAAAATATTGGTCCTAAGCTAGCTTCTGTTCTTTTCTTCAGTTGAGGACAGAACTGGTGCCACCCATTTTTGTAGTAGGTCTAGTGTCTCAGTTAAACTACCCAACATAATTTCTTAAGAGCATTTCCATAGCCCACATAATATAGATAATTCTTCACAAACATGATCATAGGTTTGTTTCCAGAATAATTCTAGATTCAGACAAATTAATGATCAATATCAGCAATCACAACCCTCAGCCTTCTTGTAATAATTTACCACAATCCTCTTATTAGTTCATTGAAGTAAACATTGGTAGAATTGTATTTGTTCTGTGGTCAGACTTCTGTGTAGAGAAAATAGACATTTATTTACATCCTCACAAAAGTGTCATTGAATGTTCTGTGTTAAAGCAATTCTGTAAGTTTACATTTTAATGCATTGTCTTGACTTTTATCTAACAGAGGATGAATTTTCCATATGATAGTATCCCATGGCTCATTCATTCATTCATTAAGCTATCAGACATGAATTTCTGCCCCCTATAAACCTGACTAGTTGGGAGTTAAACAACTTGATATGTAAAATGTTACAGTAGCTTCCAACCTCATCCTTCCTCCTTTGGGCTGGTGACCACCAATATTCCCTTATAGGCCTGGCTTCTGAAGTCATGTAATCCTGGTACACAACCCTGTATGTATATTATAATAGACAAAAGAAGTTTTCTTGGTACTATACTAACACACTTTTCATTTAACTTGTAGATTGTTAGTTTTTATTAATTTTCATTACAAAATCAAACAAAAGGCTTATGCCACATACTAAGTATATATCTATTAATACATATGTTAATCAGCTCTGTGAAATACTCTCATAATCTGAAAGAAAAGCAGTCTTTTGAACGGCCCTTAAAATGTATTGTTTTTCACTATGATCAAGTATTTATGTTTAGTGCTTTTATTCTCCATTGATGTAACTCAAAATGTGTTACAGTATTTTTCTTATGTAGACAGTTCTTAAAAATAAGAAACTATATTGTCTCTCAGATAACAAGATTTCCTTCTTGTAGTATGTTTATAAGCTTATAAAAAGTAAAAACAGACTTCAAATGCTGTATGTGTCCTGACAAAGCACTATACTAGAATCAAGACAGAAGTCTGCTTAAGTTTCACATGACTCATTTCACTCTGAGTCACTTCTGAGTCATGAGTTCCTGACTGGAAGAATGGATTCATTTTCTTCTCTGTCTTCTTGTGAGGAATAAAGTTATGTGTGCATGGATGTGTTAAGATAGGCAAGGAATTAAGGAATTGGGAGGCAGGGCAAATTTTTAGTCATTTTATAACTTTCAAATATTGCTATTTCAACAATTGCTTATCACTGCTAAGTCAAAATTAAATAAAAAGATCATGGCCCTAAATATGGGCTGTAAAGGCTCCCAAGCTAAAGTATATATGTATAAGAGCAAATTCAACAATCTTCTCCTTCCTTGATGAAAACTAACAAAAGACAAACTCATTGTAATGCATTCTGTGAGACATCTCCTAAGTCAACCACTCATCCTGAGTTTGGATCCACACAGAAGAGCTTATAATTAACTATATATTAAAAACCATGAGTAATAGAACATAGCTCATTTATTTGTACTATTTATTATATGTCATTTTTATTTCTCAATGTTAAATTTAGTTTTTGTGTTATCTTGGACAACATGCTATTATCATAAACACATCAGCAATGTTTCAGTGGAGGAAGACTCTATGTTACTGGTTGTCTGTTATTTTCCCAGTTCACTTCCTTTCTTGTAATGCTTATTGTTCTTTCCTAGATATCTAGTTTCATTAAATGTCTGTTTATCCTTACATCTGGTTCTTATGTTGCTTTTTGTCTACATGAGGCATTCTTAATTTTAGGCCACCTCACCCAAGGACTGATACAAGTGTCCAGTTCTTTGTTAAACAAAAAAAAGAAGGTGTGTGTGTGTGTGTGTGTGTGTGTGTGTGTGTGTGTGTGTGTGTGCATTCAATGCCCATTTCCTGATATCCTCAATTCAACATGAAAGTGTCTTCAGTCCTTATATGTGTGAGTTTACTTGTTACTAGTCATTACATTTCCTGAAAATATGTAGTCAACTCATTCTGTGTCTTTTGGATGCATCCCTGAACTTTTTGTTCACTGAATCCTCATCCTCTAAGACACTGCCAGTGTGGAAGTCAGGTATTTAATCTTTCAAAGAACTTGCTAACATCAGAGTCAAAGGTAGGAGTTCTTAGAAAAGACAAAGATTAAGACTGGAAGGGACAAATTGAGACCACATGATACTTAGAACCTCAATGATGTGAGGTGAGACTGTACAAAGAAAAAACAAGAAAATAACAACAAAAAAACCCACCCAGTTCTTACTAAGGATGTATTGGTGAATACTGACAAAGCAGAGTCCAATTTTCATGAAAAAGAAAGAAAAGAGATTTTCCAAACTGTTGGGAAAGACCTAAAGAGATTAAGGGATTTAATAATTTATTAAGGGTTTCTTTATTGGGGGGTGTACTAAATATTAGATTAGGAGATTATAAATCACATAATAAGATTAATGAAAATATCTCTGTTTATTCTGGAGGTGAAATAAAAGTGAAAATCTTAGAAAATACATAAGATACATCCATTAAAAAAAGGTAGAAATGAATAGACATAGCTTCAAAGTGGAATGTTCTCCTTTTCTTCTTCTAGATTCTAAGCCAAATGAATCTATTTGAAATCCAGACACACTGAATGATTTAAGTTTTTCATACCTGTTGGTCACCTATTTGAAGTGAGCAGAAGAAAGGGTGTTATGAGAGAACAGTCATGTGTTGACTTGTCTTCCAGCCAAGCCTGTGTATTAGTTTTTATTCACCAGAAAGCATGGGTTCTGCATAGTTTCACTTTCTATCATACGAAACGTTCTTTCTTCTGCTGTGACTTTTCACTTTGACTGATAAGTAAACTCAGCCCTTTTTACTACTCTCAGTTACTCAGTGGAAAGTATATATGATAACAATTGGGAATGTTTTTATATGTGTATAAAGTTAGACCCCGTATAGTCTTTATGACTATCTACAGGCTGGAGAGCTGGAAAAACAGTAGTAACTCGGTATAAAGGGACAGACGTTTTATAATAAGAATGAATAATAGGCATAAAAATGTTAAGTACTCATGCAAATCTATGTTAAAAAGTTGAAGAATATGGATTCTATACAGTTATAGATGATACCATAGCAGAGTGTGGTTCCATTATATGGGACAAAATGATCTTTTATCAGTCTTCTCTCTCCATTCTATTAGGACCCCTGCTTATACGATGATGTCACTTTTATTTAGGTGGAATACTTTTCTTCACATCACTGAGCTATAGTCAATCTACTGTAAAAATATCATCATATGCCCACCTGGGGTATGCTTTGCTAATGTCTTAGGCCTCTCTAAATATATTCAACAACCACAATGAGTTTTGTATCTTTGTATTTTATAAAAAGTTTAACTTTGTAGATGACAAATATTTTTGATTAAGTTAATCCTGTTGAACACTTCCCACAACACACACATACACTGGTACTGGTAACTTTATGAATCCTGTGATTATAAACAGGAAATGTACTGTAAGAGTGAACACAGGGAGAAGGTATTGAAGGATCATAAAAATGTTGCTAAAGATACATGATAGTAGAGAAGTGTGGCACATTCAGATATCCATCGTACAATGGCTTGTTTTAAAAGTTAAAATGCTTCTTGTGTAGAACAAACGAGTCTTCTTTGCCATATATTTTATGTATAGGTAAAAGCCTGCTCAACTATCCTAGATTTATTTTTCTTTAAGTTAGATATAGTTTTCTGACTATTCTTAATACTATACTGATAATTGAACTACAACATGTTGTCTATGAATACAAATCAAGACTCTAGTTCTTATTTATATGAATAAATTGCTGGTGTTACTGAATTTGAATAAATAAATTTTTATTTAAAAGTCCTCTTGCTGCTTTTAAGAATTTCACAGTAAATAACCCTGACAAGCAGTGGGGATGAGTTCATTTTACCCTATATGTAACCGTTGCAATTTCAACCTCTTTATCTCCAGGAGTCCTCATTTGTAGTCTGTCATTATCCAAAAGGCTCCCTATACCCTTGATCATGAGGAAAAAGGTTAAGCATCACTTCTAAAACAGAACCTTCAAAAACATGATGAAAGACAAATAAAGTCAGGGATCATTAATCATTATCACACAAGAAAAACTGAAAAAAGTATCAGAAATTCAGCATTTTTTTCTGTTTCTTATCTTTTAACTTTCACAGTTTGAATAAGTTAAAACATGAGGGTAAACCTTTTCTGAGTTAGTGAAGGCTTCCATAATGAAAGATTCTATTTAAATATAGGAAAAATTTTATTCAAAATACAATCTCAAGTAAAAATGTCTTTAAAAGTAATGTGTTATCAATAAGCAGTAGAAAATTATTCTTTTGGCAAATTAGAGCTCATGTCTTGAAAATAAGGAATTTTCTTATATTCTTCCATATATTTTTTATATTGCATCTTATGTTCATCTGCAAATAGATAGACAATGTTTCCTAGGCTATTAAGAATTAGACTAAGTAAATGTTCATTGTCATAAATGTTAGTGAAGAAGATGATAGGCTATAGGGAAATCATAATAATGAAAAAATGATAATATCTTTGGAATAAAAGAAGAAGGTAATCTGTGTGTGAGTGTGTGCAGATATGTACATGTATGTGTATGTGGTGTGTGTACATATATATGTATGTATATGTAAGTGTACATGTGTGTGTATTTTTACAGAAAAAACTAGATAGACAATAAAAGAGAAAGATTATTTATTTACTCTTCTTTAATATACTAGAACCCAACTGCAATTTTTTTTATCCTTCCCCTCCTACCAGTCTCCATTCCCACCTTCTCCTTCTTCAAGATACATTTATCCTGTTTCCCTTCAAGAATAAACAGGTCTCCAGTGATATCAGTTGAACAAGACAAAATAAGTTTCAATACGTCTAGGAACAATCCTTATATCAAGACTGGATAAGGCAACCTCTAAAAGGAAAAGGAAATAAAATCAGGCAAAAGAAACAGAGACATTTTCCAATTCCCACTGTTTGTAACCCTACAATAGCACCAAGCTAGGCAAACATAACATATATGCAGAAGTCCTAGCTAAGACCCACGCAGATGCCATGATTGTTGTTACAGTCTCTGTGGTAAGATGATTCATTGAGCCATGTTCTCCTGGTGTCCTCCAGCCCTCTGGCTCCTACAATCCTTTTCTTCCATTATGTGGTTCCCACAGCTCCACTTAATGTTTAGGAGTGGTTCTTTGTATTTGTTAACATCGGTTGCTGAATGAAACCTTTCTGATGATAATTGGGCTAAGCCTAGATCTATGGGTATAGCAGAATAACATTAAGAATCATTGCATTGACTTTTATTTTATTTTAGTATTACTTTTCACCACTCATGTTTGGTTCTATCCTTGGTCTCAGGAATATCTAGCCTCTTGTTCTTACCCATCCAGGCAGTGATAGGAATGTTCTGCACCACGATTACCTGACTTGTCAACAAATGCTGATCACCAAGTGTTTGGGCAGAAGAGAGAACATCACAGAAGCTTCTGTCAGCCAGAGGAGGAGAGACAAAGGGAGTTTCAGATCTGCTCTGCGCTGCAGACTGCCACAAGGAGGAGAGGGTCTGCGAAGACACCATGAGAAACATATAAAGGGAGAGAGCTAGAACAGTATTGAACTGCAAGTATTAATTAGGATCACAGCTGGGAGATAGCCAGATTAGCATATGGGTTAATATAAACCAATATTGCCTGATACTAGGGTACAGCTTGAATTAAATCTTGGTTTCTCTGTGTGGTTTGGGAAACTAGGAAAGGTGAGGAAAGACAATTACTATATTAATACACTGGATGACCTATCAGAACCATATAAAGTAATGCAAAATAAAATTCGGATGCAAGTGAAATTCCAAGTTCTTATACATTTCATCAAATATATTGGAACATATGATCTTTTCGATCTTTTTTCCCCTCAACTCTCTCTCTCTCTCTCTCTCTCTCTCTTTTTCTCACAGTGTGTGTGTGTGTGTGTGTGTGTGTGTGTGCGTGTGATTAGCCTTTCCTTGTCTTCACAAAAGTTGATAGAGTACACACATGTTCATTTAGGCTGCAATCAATATTTATCATTACTCTTCCTTTAATTTTGTTTCTAAATCATTCAAATACTCAGTATAATGAGGATTTAAGTACTAGCCTAAGGCAATGCAGATTTATCATAAATAAGAAATTAGCTCCTATGAAAGAGCAGTACATTACCATGCATGAGGTGGCTGATCAGTCCATCTTAACATGGATAAAATGTTACTCTCTGCTATTATCACACATTTTGTGCAATTTTAAAATTTCAATCTGTAACCTCAGCAGCACATGCACTAAGTTGGAAGGATACAGAAAGAAGCATAGACATTGTGCAAGGATGACATGCAAATTCTTAAAGTTTTCTATACTATTTTTCAGAATATATTATATTGAAGAATATTATTTTTAATTAAAAATATAATTCTCAAAATTTACTATTGGCCAATGCACAGAAGGGCCAAATCTCTCTGGTTTTAAAGGTCTTTATAACCAAATCACCACTGCTTCAATAGAATGAATTTCTTGTCTGCCCCCATTGTCAAATACAACAGAGTTCTAGATGAAGCATACAGGAAGCACCAGTAAATGGTGGCCGGGGGTCAGTTCTTCTTTACTCACTGCTTACATTTTGTGCTAGGTGTTTTTACTTGCTTTTTTCCCTCCTACTCTTAAAAGTCCTATTCCTTCTCAGTCAGGCAGCCAAATCATGGATTCAGTGTGGGAATTACCCATTGACCAGGAAAGAATCCTCAGAACACAAGTCACAATCCTAAAGCTGCCACCTCAGATCCAAACTCTCAGTTCCAGGACCACATGGGACACTTCAGGTGCAACTCTTAACACATTTGTAATGTCTAGGAGAAACATCTTTAACATGTAGAACAGTTTAGTTTAGCTAAGGGTTTTCAAGGTTTCAGCACAGTATCAGAAGCATCCACCAACTCAAGAACATATGAAAAAATATTATGGCTACTGTAGCTTGTGGCATTCAAGCTCAGTTCTTGGGCCCAGTGGGACATTACATTTGTATTATCTGTAAGGAGCTTAATTTGATGACATCATTTCTTCATGTGTCTCCTCCCATGCCCACCAAGAGCTGCATCCATGTGGAGAGTACAAAAAATATCCACTGAGCTAGGCAGGGGTGGCGCACGCCTTTAATCCCAGCACTTGGGAGGCAGAGGCAGGGAAATTTCTGAGTTTGAGGCCAGCCTGGTTTACATAGTGAGTTCCAGGACAGCCAGGGCTACACAGAGAAACCCTATCTCAAAACAAACAAACAAACAAACAAAATCCAGAGAAACCCTATCTCAAAACAAACAAACAAACAAAAATCCACTGTGTGTTTTAAATTGGTATATCACAAAGACACTGAATGGACCTGTTCTTGGAAGGAGAGACAGCCACTGTGCATATCAGCTGTACTCATAGTGGTTGGAGGCAGTATGTATCTCAGATACCAGAGGTATAGTCTCAGGAGAAAAAAATCGGGTTTAGATTCTACTGGAAAAAATTCACTAGAGTCGATAAAATGAGCCCATGTGGATATACACCATGAACATTCAGATGCCAAAGGAGTACTGGGAAAGAAGATGACAGTTCACTTTAAGACATAAAACTATTGTAGCCTTGTGATCAACTATTGAAAACTCAAGAGATAAATTCAGTTTGGGAACATGTTAGAATGTGGTCATATGTGATGCCACATGACTGAACCCAAGCTAGTGAGAAAGTTTTCTTTTCTCCATTCTCTCCTTTGTCTGGCTTAAGATTTTTGTTGATTCAAGGTAAGAGAATTGAAGAGAAAGAAAGCCCTCTCTTATTTTCCCAAACTATAACATGTAGAAATAAATTAGATGGAACCTTTCACATGTATGGTATGGATTTTCACAAATGGGAAATAAAGATATGTTAGTAGGTTAGTGTTATTAGATTTTACAGAGTCAGTAGAATAATTCTTTGTTATAATAAATGTTTTGGAACAGGTATATGTACAGTATCTGACAGTTTCCTTAGAAGCAAAATGAACAAGGACTCATAGTCACTTCTAGCAACCTACTTTCTCTTCTCTTTCTCATTCACAAGGCACTGGACTTCCTCCTTATGTACTCTTTGAACCAAGCTCTTCCTCAGTTCTGTAAACGTTATATACATTGCAATATTATGAAAAAATTTTATGTACTAAATGTTATAAGAGTTAAAATTTTCAATTCAAATGTCATGGTTATATGTTTGATTTTGTCTCTTTTCCTGCATTTCAGACACAGATCTATTTTCACTGGAATAATGGTTATGATGGGGTAAGTGTTATGTAGCTTAAGGAGCATGTCTTAGCTCACTAGGACTTCTATACCAAGAATTCCATGAACTTGGTATCTATGTAGCCAAGGACTCTCTATGTAGCTATGGCTCATCTAGAGTTTGCTATGTAGAACTGGTTGCCTTGATTCTCAGTGATAGTTTCCCAAGTGCTGAAAGTAAAGGTGCATGCCTCCATTCCATGTAAAAGCAAAGACTTCATCAAAGAATAAAGAGATGAAGAAAACAATGTATGTGACCAATAATATTATCTGTATGTCTTCTCCTACAATATATGTTTTGTCAAAGTCCTTTAAAACTCCTAATTATATTTTTGGTTGTGAGCCTAGCCTTTAACAGCTAGGCCATCTCTCAAATGCAGGGACAAAGAATGGAGCAGAGATGATGGAAAGGCTACCCATAGACTGAACCACAAAGGGATCCATCCCATCTTCGACACCAAACCCAGGCATTATTGTCAGTGCCAAAAAGCACTTGCTGACAGGAGCCTGATAAGGCTGTCCCCTGAGAGGTTCTTCCAGAGCCTGACCAATACAGATGTGGATTCTCGCAGACAACTCTCAGACTAAGCATGGGGACCACAATGGAGGAGTTAGGGGAAGGACTGAAGAAGCCAAAGGAGTTTGCAACCTCACAGGAAGAACCCCAATCATAACTTCAGAGCTCCCAGGGACTAAACTACAAATCAAAGTGTGCTCTGTGGAGACTTAAAGCCACAATATAGGGGAATGTTAGAGGGGTGAGGAGGGAGTGGGTGGGCAGGTGGGGGATCTCTCTCATAGAAGCAGGGGAGAGGGAATGGATTAAGGAGTTTGTGAAGGGGAAATCAGGAAGGGGATAACATTTGAAATGTAAATAAATAAAATAACCAATAAAAAACCAAACTCCTAATTATAACCCTACTATTTGAACTGTGGGAATTTTTGACAAAGATTATTTTCCAACTTTTGGTCAACATTCTTTCAAATATTTGTTTAAAATTCAAATTTATATAGTTGTCTTCTATAGACTCCATAATGAGTTTTGATTCACCTATTCAAAACAACTAGATTATTCATATTACATTGGATTTAGAATGGTAAACAATGTGCATGTTTGATAATTGTAGTCCTATAGTCAGCTACTGAAAACAGAATTAAGAAGTTATTTTCAAGTGAAATGATAATTTTTGTCTTTAGCTTTTTAAAAAAATAATACACATATTTGTTCACTGTGCATTCCAATATTAACCCCCCTCTCCTCCCAGCACCCACTCAGGCAGACTCCCCATTTCAACCTTCCTTTCTCTTCTGAGAAGGTAGAGCCTCACTGGGTATCACATGCCCACCCCTCTCACTCCTACCCCGCAGATATATAGTCACTATAGAACTAGGTACAACCTCTCCCACTGAAACCAGATGAGGAGGCCCAATTAGGGTAATGGGGTCCACAGGATGAAAACACATTAATGGACAGCCCAAGTTCCCACATGAAGACCAAGCTGTACACCTGATACACATATGTGGGGATTAGGAAGAGCTAGTAGGTTCATGTTAGCTCTTTTGTTATTGGTTCAGTCTCTGGGAGCCCTCAAAGGTCCAGGTTAGTTGACTCTATTGGTCTTCCTGTGGAGTCTCTGTCCTCTTTGGGCCCCTAAATCCTTCCTTCAACACTTCCAGAGCTCTATTTAATGTTTGGCTCTAATTTATGCATCTTTTTCTTTTATTGGCTACTGAGTGGTGCATCTCAGAGGACAGTTATGCTAGGCTTCTGTCTGCAAACATAACAGCATCATTAATATGGCAAGAATTTATTCTTGCCCATGATATGGGCCTCAATTTGGCCATTCATAGGTGACCTATTCCCCCAGTCTCTGCTTTCTTTGCCCTTGCACATCTTGTAGGCAGGACTCATTTTAGGTTGAAGGTTTTTGGGTGGGTTGTTGTTCTTATCCCTCAACTTGGAGTTATACATGGCTGTAGGAAAGTAGCACTTTCAGGATCCATGTCCTTAGCTACAGTCTCCCTGACAGACATCATGCGGCCTTCCCCACTCCAGTCTCATGTCTTTGGCATGTACTAGATATTGCTAATAACACTGCCCACTGAAGATTTCTGTTCTTTCTTCTCATTGTCCTTAGACCTGATTATCCACCAACTCCCCTGCCAATCCCCTCTCCCAGTTGGTTCCCTCCTTCCATCCATCTCTGATACATAGTTTATTGACCCTTCTAAGAAAGATTCAACAATCCTCCCTTGGGCCTTCACTGTTGTTTGTGGATTAGAGCACAGTTACTCCTGTACTTTATGGCTAATTCCATGTATTAGTGAGTACATACCATGCATGTCCTTTTGGATCTTAGTTACTTCACTCAAGGTGATATCTTCTAGTTCCATCCATTTGCCTACAAAATTCATGATGTCCTTGTTTTTAATATCTGAGTATATTACATTGTGTAAATGAACCACATTTTTGTCATGGATTCATAAGTAGGGAAGGCATCTAGGTTGTTTCCAGTTTCTGAATATTGTGCATAAAGCTGCTAGCAACAGAATAGAGCAATTGTCTTTATGGGATGATGGAGCATCTTTTGGGTACATTTTCTAGAGAAATATAACTTGGTCTTGAGGTAAAACTATTTCCAATTTTCTAAGAAACCACCAAATTGATTTCCAGAGTGTTTGTACAAGCTGGCACTCCTACCAGCACTGGAGGAGTGTTTGCCTTCTCCACATCCTCACCAGCGTGTGCTGTTCACTTAAGTTTTGATCTTAGTCATTCTGATGGGTGTAAGGTAAAATCTCAGAATCATTTTGATTTGCATTAACCTGATGACTAAGGACATTGAACTTTTCTTTAAGTGTTTCTCACTCATTAGAGATTCTTCTATTGAGAATTCTTTTTTAGTTCTGTACCCTATTTTTAATTTGGTTATTTGATTGTTGGTGTCTAACTTTGAGTTCTTTATGTATTTTGGGTATTAGCTCTCTGTTAGGAAAATATTTTTACCAACCTTCCATCTGACAGAAGGCATAGCTCTTTTAACATCTTATGCATTTGTATATGTATGTACACATAATATATGAATATGTACTTATACATAATATATGCATATATATCCAAATGTACATGGCTAGAATTTAATATGCACCAAAGAGAGAAAGGCAAGTTAAATAAGAAAGGTATGAGGAAGAACTGAAGGCAGGAAGAGACTAGTTATAAAAGAGGAAATAAAGCTAGTCATTTTTCCTGTTCTAATTCTATCATGGATGTTTTTTAATTTTGATGAGGGGTAATTGAGTAGAATAGCATTTAGTGTAAATATAAAATCAAATATGAAGTTCTACAACTTCAGACAGGCTATTCTAAACATATATAAGTTTATTTAGAAATCTAGATTTTGGACATGGTTAATTTTAGTGATATGTTTTTGTATTGGCATGATTTATGCTAAATTTTATTACAAGTAAATTAAGAATAAAAGCATATATCTTGGAACATATAGGAATTTATTGTTATACATTAACTTTGAATTATTAATATTTTAATCACACAGTCATTTGTCATCAAAATATTAAACATTTTATAAATCTCTTCTTCTCATACTGTTATGATGAAAAATTCTTGTCATCCTCTTATTATACTTCATAAATTAATTATTCAGAAAATTAAGAATGGGGAAATTGGAGATGGAGAGATAGTTCAGAAGTTAGAACATACTACTTTTAAAGACATGTCCTGGAAGTGATTTCATATATGCAGTCAAAATACTCACACTATATTAGCATGAAATAAAAATGTGTATTTCAAGTAAGACTTCCATTTTTACTAGTCAAATCATAATTTTCTTATTTCATTTTCCATTTATAGTTTCTGATGATGATGATGATGATGGTGTGTGTGTGTGTGTGTGTGTGTGTGTGTGTGTGTGTGTGGTGTGTATATGTGTGCGTGTGTGTATTTGAATGTGTGTTTAAATCAATTCCCTTTTGAAATACTATGAGGTAGCACTATTGATCATTTCTTGGTTTCTCATCTCCCACAATATGCCAAGGCTAAACAACACGCTAAATTTTATTGTAAGAGAGAAAAAGGCCTATGAAGAATTGATTTGGAATTTTGATGGGGATTGCATTGAATCTGTAGATTGTTTTCAGCAAGATGACCATTTTTACTATATCAATCCTGCAAATCTATGATCATGAGAGGTCTTCTTTGATTTTTTTTTCTTCAGAGACTTGAAGTTCCTGTCATACAGATCTTGCACTTGCTTAGTTAGATTCACACCAAGATATATTATTTGTGACTAATATGAAAGGTGTTGTTTATCTAATTTCTTTCTCAGTCTGTTTATCCTTTGAGTAGATGAAGGCCACTGATTTGCTTAAGTTAATTTTGTATCCAGCCACTTTGCTGAAGTTGTTTATCAGGTTTAGTGGAATTTTTTGGGTTAATTAAGTATGCTATCATATCATCTGCAAATATTGATATTTTGACTTCTTCCTTTCCAATTTGTATCCCCTAGATCTCCTTTTCTTGTCAAATTGATCTGGCTAGGATTTCCAATACTATATTGAACAGGTAGGGAGAGAGTGGACAGCCTTGGCAAATCTTAATAGAGTTAGAAAGAGCAATTTCCAAATTCATCTGGAATAACAACAACAACAACAAAAACAAGATAGTGAAAACTATTCTCAACAAGAAAAGAACGTCTGAGGGAATCAACATCCCTGACCTCAAGCTGTACTACAAAGTA
>JADRCC010577307.1:0-15000 GCA_019843855.1 Hylomyscus alleni
GTCATACACGAGTGACCTGCTGGGGTGTGACAGGCAGGAACACTGTCTTCTCCCAGGTCCTTCTTCATCTCTATTCCTGGTACCAGGCTCACTGGCTTTGCTAAAGACAAGAGACCTGGACCTGGGGAGTCCTTAGCTTTCCATGAGCTCCAGAATCTATAGGTTAGGAGAACCTCAGTTTGTTCACCTGTAAAATGGGAAAGAAGACCACAAACCTTACAGGGTTATCAACAGTATGGCAGGGGTAGCCGCTGTTGGTGTTTGCAGGGAAGGGGATCAAGCGAGTCTTTTGCCAGGCGGAGATCTCGAGGGAGGCAACAGCTTCCAGCTCCCCTTTCCTTCCCTATCCCAGGCTCCCTTTCTACAGATACTGTAATTTTTAATTAGTTTTCTCCTCCCCTGGCTAAAAGGCCATTAGCACCCCATTAGGTGAATACATCCCATTTTCTTCACACCACCAAGGAAACAGTCATTTACTTAGCCCATTCCTAAAGCAATTCTGCAAAAAAAATAAAGGCAATCTATTGAATGGGCTCAGTCACTTCCCCACTTGCTGTTCGCTCTCAGGCCCCACCCTCCGGAGTCCCTGGCTGGCCCAGCCCTGAGAATGGGCTCAATAGCTTAGGGGAAGAGACAAAGAAGGGTCCAGAGGAGCCTGGGGAACCAGGAAAAATCTCCAGGATCCCTTGAGCTCAGTAAGGGAAGGGAGGAGGGAAGAAGCAAAGATGGGAAGCCGGGAGGAGGCCCAGGCTCCAGTGTATGGCTCCCTCACACTTACACAGAAGGGCTGTCCAGAAAGGGACCCTCCATGACAGGGTGACACATCCTTTGGTTCTCACAGCTAGAGATGCTAAGCAAGATGCCAAGCCAAGAGGATGAGGGGCAGGAGTCTTGACCAGTAGTCGGGGCGGGGGGGGGGGGAGGGCCAAGTGTCCTGGGACATGTAGGAGAGACCAAGATGCTGTGACACAGTATCCGCATCCACACAGTCAAGTCGCATCTGTACTGAGCAGTGTGGAGTCCAGAAATTAACCACTTACAGAAGGAGGTTGTCATCTCTAGTTCCAGGACACTGGGCCCAACAGTAACGGGAGCACGAGAGAGTGTGTGCCACAGTACTGTGTACATGTGGGGTCTCTGAAGGAGAGAAGGGAGCCAGGGAATTCCCTACCCACGGGTCTCCTGAGCATGAGTTCATCAGGAAGAGTGGGAGCATGTACCGGCAACTTGAAACGAGGGTATGGTGAGTCTTGGGAACAAGGCTCCCTTACTTCTTCAGACCCACTGGAAACCCACTCCGAACTGCCGGCAACGGGCCCAGCCACTAGAACACTGTACCCACAAGAGGGCGCCGGAGGCCACGCTGCTCCCAATCCTTCCACTGAAGAACCGCACCCGAGCTCTCTAGTGGCAGTCTGGAGCAGATCAATGCGTGTTACAACCGCTGCACCAGAGTCCAGGTTAGAGGGCTTCTCCAGAACCCCAAATGATTTCTTCCTGGGTATGAGGCCGCTGCTCCCCTTTCTGGACCTCTATCGTGGTTTCTTGGCCATCCAGAAGGGGTTGGGGTTAAGACAGGGACTCATATAGTCCCTGGATTCTATAAGCTGTCTGTGGCCACCTGATTATGAGCCAGAGGTTTCACATAGAAATCTGCCTCAATGCCTGCCAAATGCCACAAGCCAGACCTTTGAGGTATGTCCCTTAAACCACTGGGGGCCTCACTAAATTCAGGGCTAGGTGGGTTGAGGGAAGTTGCTCAGCTTGCATCCTTCCTAGTTCACTCCTAACTACATACCTGCACCTGTGAAGTTTAAACCCGAAGACACATGACAGCTACCCAGTGTTAAGCTCTGTATTTTGTTATATCGCCTTGGGGCCTACGACCCTCTGCAGCACTGTGCCCCACAGCACCTCAAGACCCAGGAACAGACACACTCCAATCTATTTTTTTTCTCAGCAACGATAAAGTCTTTATCTTATCCCCTCTCCATACTTCTCTGAGGTACTTGGAGGTCCACAAACGCAGCCCTGGGCTGGTCAGCGAAGCCAGTCTTTACAAGACTCTGAGCTAGAGGCAAGGTGAGCGCCTTCTTCTCTGTTTCCAAAGGTTGCAAAGAGAAAGTCCTTTGTAAGGAATGGGAGTAGGGTGGCCTGGCTCAGTTTTGACATCAGAGGGAAACTTAGTACATACATTTTCCAGAGGAAACCAAGTTAGGATAGGTTGAAAGGACAGTAAAACGTGCAGTCAAGGGGGCCAGTCTCCTGTATCCTTAGGGTTCGTTCATTCAGTCAGGGTATAGGAGTGAGGGCAGTGACTAGCCTTTGAAAGGCCACACCTAATGAGGGGCTCCTATGTGCGCATGATGCTGGCAGCACATCACCATACTCGACTCCCAAGTGGCCGGGCCCAAAGCTCTGGGTAACTAAATGTCAGCCCTGGATCCTATTACGCCCCCAAAAGCCACACTTTCAGGTGCTCCAGCTGAATAGCGAGTAGCACTAGACTCCCAGCTGTGGGGTAGAGTTCAGACCATGTCGTACTCTCGGGCAAAGACACACCGGGGGCGGGAAACACAGGCTTTTAGGTTTTTAAAGACCAGGGCGGCAAAAACACACACGGGAAAAAATAACCTTTACTAAAGACTGCCTCTGCCAGAGAACGGAACTACAGCAAGTGCGGGAATGAAACGCGAAAAGAAAATCAGGGCGCTGCAGTCTCCAAGCGCTGGCTCAAGTCGTGGGCTTCCCAGGGCTGCCTACCCCGTCCGCTCGCAGCTGCTCCCCATCAGCGACAAGATCTGTCCGCTTCGCCCGGGCACACGGCCGCGGCTGGAGACCCGACCGGTCTGGGATGCGCAGCTGCGGCTTTGGCTGGGCACGGACTACGCTGCCCAGCTCGCAACTCCTACAGACCGGAGGCGAGCCGAGCCGCGCCCAGCCGGCGGCCCGAGCGCAGCAGCTAGCCGCAGCTACCTGGTTCCCAGACCCGGAGGCCGGCCAGCCGCGCAGGCGGCCGGTGCCAGCCAATGCAAGCGCGCTTCTGCGCGCGTCAGCTTCCAGGCTCGGCGCGCAGCGCTAACTTCGCCCCGGCCCCTACTGTCCCTGCCGCCGGTAGGACTCACCTTCTCCTAGCAGCGGCAGCAGCAAAACCAGCTTCAGCCCCAGCCCTGCGGCGCCGGACGTCGCTTTCGCCATCGCCCGTGCGCGCGAGGGCCGCGGTTGAGGAGCGGGCGGGTCTCGACGGTGGGGTGCGGCGCTCAGCCGGGCCTCCCCATGCCAGCCAGGGCGCAGCGGGCACTGCGGGCGCGTTGCGTCCGGGCGCGACTCCCAGCTGCGGACTCAGAGCCGCTCTCTGCTGTTGCTTGCACGGCTCCAGTTGCGGTACTGATGACAGACCTGCGCTGCCTGCGTCCCGGGAACGGACTGGGGCAGGGCAGGGCGCAGAGGGAGGGGCGGCGAGAGGGGCGGGACCAGGGGTGCGGGGGGGTGTGTGGAGGGGCGGGGCTCCAGGTACAGCGTGGGGCAAGGTGGGGCGGCACCCGCCTGCTGCGGGAACCCCGATTTCCTTTCGGGATGACGGCGGGTCGGTGCTGGGTGCGTGTGGGTTGTGGTGCGGGTACTGGTCTACTAAAGGTAACCTGGATCCATGATCATTTCCTGGCACAGCCACTTTCTCACCCCGTGCGCCTTGCCTGCTGTTTCGGTTAGTCCTTTCCCGCCGCCCAGAAAGAGCAATACAAAAGATTCGGCGCCCGGGCAGACTGGTTACCTATACTCGCAAAGAGACCCAGAGACTAGAATGATGCTCCTCCAGTCTCTGGACGCGAAGAGCATCCTCCGCCATTTATCAGGGGGGCGGGAGTGAGAAGCGCGTTTGGAGCCTGCAGCCTCTTCTGGGGTTAGAGGCGGGAAGAGGGAGGAGCTCTGGCCAAGAGAAAGAGGGACAGAGAGCCTGTTTCCAGTGTACAATATATCCTGTGGTGAAGAGGGTTGGGGGGGGTCCCGTTGGGTTTGTTTGTGATTCCGAGGTCCGGTACGACCAATAGGACCAAGGCACTGGCTAACTGCACACCTTTCATAGAGACCTGCTACTGTAGTCTGGTGCAGTGCTGGTTAAGCTCTCATCGCACCAAACAGAAGAACTCTTAGGATGTGAACTGACTGCTAGGGCAGCAGCTCCAGGGGTGCGTTGGGAAGGATGAAAACAGACGTTTGCCCGAAGAATCTAACTTTCCCCTCCCCAATTTATGCCTAAATATATTTACCCTTGATAAGGGAGCTTGTAGGCAGGAAATGGAAGGTCAGATGCAGGCTCTGGATGCCTGTGGGGAAACCCCAGCTCTCCCTACTCCCAGCTGCTTTTTGAAGCATGGCTTGCAACTAGTAACGGAAGGAAAGAAAAACAGACGCCTGTAGGACCTTGGAGTGAACGAACAGGTCCCTCCTGGAACCTGAGCCCAGGAGGGGCCCAGCTGCTCCTCTCCTTCAGTATGCAGAGCCCCACCCTCCTGCCGGGCTGAGCTCAGGGCTGAATAAGCAATCTGTACATCACTCTGCAGATATGAAGTCAAAGTGAAGTCACCCTCACAGGCAGGAGCAGAAGCTGCCAAGACATAGGCTGACTTGGGGCCAGGCCAGCTGAGATCGTTATTCAGAGCCTGCCTGCTGAAGGGTGGGTATCCAGACCACCAGCCTTCCAGCCTAGAAGAGGCACTCTGACATCGCTGGCCTTGGGAATATGGGGCTGGAATTAGTCACAAGGTGCTAATACACTGGATCCCTGGAGTTATCTCTTGGGCCTGTGCCCAAGGAAGGTACCTGAATAGGAAGGTGAAAGGGAGGTACTCTGTATGTGTGTGTGTGTGTGTGTGTGTGTGTGTGTGTGTGTCTACAAACAGGTTCCTGTGGCTGTTTTCCAATAGAATGTAGAAAGAAAAGTCTGGTCCACTCTTCCAACCAGCCTCACTCCCATATCTCCTTCACTGACACTGGGATGAACTCTGGCTATTTTAAGGACCCAGGCAAGAATACACTCTGGTCTATTCCTCAAGCCTTCACAACCTTGAGTGTCCAGATAGCATGATAGAGACATTTCTCTCTCCTCTGAAGATCTTGAGTGGACTTTTATGTGATCCCCTAAATATACATATGCATGCCTGCACCTGTGTTCAGATACCTGGACACCTACATACTTGAGTGCATAGCTTACTCTCCCGTGTGTATGCCCAGGGAGCTGAACAGAGCTAGCAGCAGCCAGATCAGAGGGAAGCCCTGGACCAGCTGCCGTTTGAGGACCACATGGAAGGCCTAAACTCTGCTCTACCTGAACCAAGATATTAACCCAGTTTTCAGAATCTGAGCACAGTAGGATGGAGCTTCCTCTAGAGGAGTGGAAATAGTGGCTGTCTCTCTGTCCTTAGGACAGGTTTGAGGCCAGGCTCAAGGGTCTTAGCCTGTTAGTCCCCTAGGAAGCCCCCATTCTTTGTTCCTGTCTCTTTTCTCCTTTGGGGAAGGGGAAAGTGCATGAGGCTGTACTTCTCTTTTCTTTTCTTTCCTTTTCTCTTCTCTCTCTCTTTTCTTTTTGTGTCTCTTTCCAATCTATTTACTCTGAACCTCATTTTCTCTAACTGTAAGCATCTTCCTCCCAGAGAGAGGACTTAACTCTTTTTAAAAGATATGTAGCTGGAACGCAGGGTCCCCACCCAGCACACGCTCAGTAAAGTCATAGCCATTGTCTTGTCTAGCTTCCCCAGAACTTGACCTTGACGTTGCCCTTCTCCCCCTCCCCACCTCCCACTGAAGGTCACTCGTGCTCTAGGACCTGGAGTCTGGCCTTGTCTGATAGGAGCTAAGTTTCACCCACAGAGATATTTTGTTTCTTTGTTTCTTTAAAAATTGATACTGGAGGCCGGGAGCGGAGGTGGCTCACGCCTTTAATCCCAGCACTTGGGAGGCAGAGGCAGGCAGATTTCTGAGTTTGAGGCCAGCCTGGTCTACAGAGTGAGTTACAGGACAGCCAGGGCTACACAGAGAAACCCTGTCTCAAAACAAAACAAAACAAAAACAAAAACAAAAAAACCTTGATACTGGAGATTGAACCCAGATTTTGAAGCATGCTTAGCAAATGTCCTACCACCAGGTCACTACCCACTCGTATTCTTAAAAAGCAGAATCTCCCCAAGAGGCTGTGGTGAGGGACGCTGCTGCTTTGGAGTGATTTAACGTGTGTTTAGATCTTGGCACTTACTCAACTCTACCTCTCCCAGCCCATTGTGTCATCTGCCCTCAGAAGCCGACTGATGGCCATGGGGAGTGGACAGGTAGGCAGCTTACATGCTGTCCTTGTAGAAAGCGGGAGGTCGCACATGGCTTGTGAGTATGTAAAGCCTACCTGGAGTCCTTGCATCTGGCCTTAAAATACAATCCAAGGACTAGAGGATGGGGGCCAGGTTCAGCATGGACAGAGAACCCAGCTGCACAAACTTGCTCCAGTAGAAGAGGGGGTGCTCTAGGAATATGGTGACTTAGGTACAGAGATGTCCAGGGAGTTTCAAGAAAGTTCAGTGCAAGGACAGGAACAATGGTCCTTAGCGTCTTTAGAGAGAGGTCATAGTCCAGAGTACAGCTCAGACTGGGAAGCACTGGAAGGGAAGGTCCCGCATCGTGGACACGGACTCTTCCCCTGCAGACAGTGTCACACAGTTGTTGGAAGCACAGATTCTGTGACTGTGTTGGGGGCACTGCTCAGCACTCTCTCCCTGTTGCACTCTGCTACCCCAGTGAGGTGTTGAGGTGGGTGGAGGTGGACCTATTACTCCACCATAGTTTGCCTCCCTGTCAGCTCTTAGCTGTCCTCCAGGGAGCTGCAGGAAGAAAAGCATGCCCAACAGCTACCTCAGAGGGTACCTCAGGGGAGTCAAGTAGGTGCATCCTCATCAAATATGCTAAATCATTAACATATGCGTAGGCTACTGGCTTGGGCTGGCCGAGTGTAGCCAAAGGATGTGCTACGAATGACTTCTGGAGATCTTGCCTGGCTGCCTGCCTCGGCACCCATTGAAGACACTTGTCTGTGAGAAGACATTCTTCTTGTACCTTCTAGGGACCTGACTCAAGGCCTGACTCTACCTCATGAAGGCAAGCAGCAGGGGAGACCTACATATCTGAGGCCAGGGACTGGACAGAGCCTCCCTTAACCTGACTGACCTCATTTCTTTCCCCAGTGTTCCACATGCTCCTCCTGCGGGGGTTCTTCTTTCCCCTCCCCCTCTTCTTCTTCCCCCTGCCTCCTCTCTTCCCCTAGAGGAATCCCATCCCTGTCTTTTCACCCAACCTAAGTCAACCCAGGTTGACTAAATCGTTCAATATCTTCCAGAGGGTTCTCCCTTAACTTAGTCCATCAAGACAACTGCCTAGCAGTATCGTTTTGAGCTTAAGGAATCCTATATATATGGATGGGCTCAGTTGGACAGTGAGTGCTTTTCTTTATCTTTTAGGCTTGTCTCTGTCTCAAGTCTGGTGTCTCCTTGGAAGTAGCTCCTTCTCCCTACGTTGCCTGAGAGAGAGCCTTTAGTCAGGGTCCATTACAGTCCCTGTGAGTAGACCTTGTTATTATGACTATTCCCATAGCTATCGAAGTATAAACACAAAGATACCAGAAGCTGTTGCTAAGGTAGCTTATGAAGCCTGGTGGCCCCTCCTCTCATGTGCCTGCTTCCATCTGTTCTGGGTTTCCCACCTGCTCAGGTAGGAACCCCTTGAGTCAAAGGCAAACCTGGCCTGCTAGAGCTAACACCTGTCCTCCACCCTCTTGGATTAGTCATAGGTTCCAGGCCTTCTGACCCACAGGTGCTATGGAAGAAAAGAGCCCCAGAACCCCAGAGCCCATCCCTTGCCACTTCAGACTCTTCAGCTGAGTTTCAAGAGCGGCAGGTGGATTTGTGACTACACCTACCTGAGATAGCGGGCATCTGCTCATTCTGTGTCTCGGTGGAGGGCATAGCTGGCCACTATGGAGGCTTCGGGCTTGACCGCATCTCAATGCATCATCTGGAGCTGTGGAGAAAGCTTTCTGGCTCACAAGCAAGCCATGGACAGGGCAGTGAGCATAGTTGGCAAGTCCAGCAGAAACGGCCTGAATGCCTTTTAGAAAAACGTCTCCCAAGGCAGTTTCATAATCTGCCTTGTAATGCAGATTTAGACAAGTTTTTTAAGAATGCACTTTTTAAAATAGGTCTTAATGGATCCTTTGCAGTAGTTACCGTCCATTGTGTAAATGCAAACAGAAGGCTTTTTGAAAACATGTATTATTGATCAGAAAGGCAGAAGCAATTAGAAGCCAGTGTGTCATATTGTTCAATATACACTTCCTATACAGCTCTGCTGAACTCGCTCATAACTTTCTGACAAATCGTCCTGTCACCAGGAGGCATTTTCCTTCCCTTGCCTTCAGGAAGCATAGGAGGGTCTATTTTCAGTCAGTTATTAGGTGGAGGTAAATGAAAAATTAAGCTTACCTTTATCATGACAAAACCTATCTCCAACTTCTCAAGTTTCAGGCTAAAATAGCTAAACCTTCAGGAAGGATGGATGATGCTTCTAGCTTTGGTCTATAGTGCAGTGGCTGTGTGTGTGTGTGTGTGTGTGTGTGTGTGTGTGTGTGTGTGTGTGAGAGAGAGAGAGAGAGAGAGAGAGAGAGAGAGAGAGAGAGAGAGAGAGAGAAAGAAAGGACCTGGGTAGTAGTCTTCTGCAGGAGTGCTGAGACAGAAGGCTTTATGCTAGGGGACCCAGGGATGCTGACTGTGCAGCAGGATGGTAAGGCAGGAGGAAGAGGCCATTTGACAGGATTCAGTGGTCCTAATGTCCTGCCCAGATTGCTAATGTCCTCAGTTTTTGCCTCATTCTATCATGGACCCTGCAACAATAAACTGGAGATAGACTAGAGACTTGGTATTATGGGATACTCCAGGACCATGGTGTGGGGTTATCTAGAGATGTCAAGGATGCTCTCAGTTCAGGAACAGGAACTCGCCCTCATGGTCTTCAGGAGTCACAGGTCCAGGACCGCAGCCCAGACCAGGCAGCCCTGGCTAGGTCTCTTAAAATGGACAAGGGTAAAGTCTCAGTCCATCCTACAGGCAGTGTGGAGCTACATTTCCCTCAATCTGTACATTTTTCACTTGAGGTTAAAAATACATTCGTTTACTGGGCACTTACAATATCTGAGGTACCATTTTCCAAAACCAGAGGCACTACAGTGAAGAAAAATGTGGGTTCCTTCTCCATGCTATTTCCCTTGGACACCCCTCTCCCCCGAGCTGGCAGACACATGTTCGTTGGCATGTGAACTAGGAAGGTATACAGGGAGGTGGCTGTCAGGCTTGGGGATGTGGGGTAAGTGACTTTGGGCAAAGAAACTGCATCTGGGAATACAGCACTGCCCTGCAAACACCAGCACTGCCCTGCAAATACCAATGGCTTGCAATTCTCACTGTGTCTGGAAGGGACAGGACCACATGAATCCTTCCTTCTGCAGCCTTTGTCCCCACTCTGGATCTCCAGCATTCTTTCTGGTCTTGGAGAGTTTCTACCTATTGGAGTCAAAAACCACCTGCTGTGTTTTTGGAACACTGACAAATAAGAAGTCCATTGACTTAATGCCCTGTAATGGCTTTACAGGCTGCCCTTACCCATCCTCTCTGTGGGCTGCAGTTCTAGGTGTGGGACACATTGTCCACGGTCAGCTCAGGCCTGTGGACACTGACAGGGTCACTGCCTGCCTGCTGCACACAGGGTAGCAGTCGTGAGCTGGGGGCAGGAGTGCTACAAGCCAATCAGGGCTGCTGGTCAAGGGAGCTCAGTCCAACCAACTCATAGTCAGTCCCCTGTGACTCGTAGCCCTCTGTTCATAAACAGGACCAGGGACTGTGTTGACTTGCCTACCACCTCCAAGTTCCTCTGCAATTCAGCTCTGAAGCCATAAATACACGGCAGGAGCTCCCATGTATTACTGCTTTTCTCTTAGCTCCAGGTCTAGCAGCAGGGAGGTCTGCTCAGGGCTCCTGACAATGTCACTGATCTCTCTCATAGACCATATGCTGCCTTCTTGCTCACCAGATGTGGCCAGCCCAGCCTACGGTCTGAAAGAGCACTGTCCCCTGAAACAAGGTGCTGCCTTGATGGCTAGGTTCCATTCTGCACTCTCTGAGCTTTGGGAATGTGGCGGTGCCACACAACACTGAAATTTTAACTGCCTTGAATTGAAAATAACGTAAAATTAAATAGCCACATGTGGCTAGTATCCTTGGTAGATGGCCTGACTCTAAAACAAAACAAGACAACAACAAAACACCTTCTCAGCCTCTACCCTGGAGGCAAGGTGGGCTTCTGGCCTAATCTCTGCTAGTGGAGAAACAGAGAATCAGTGTGGTGCTGTGGAGTTCTGTGGTCGCACCAATGGACTGCCCTGGCAGCTTTTGCTCTGTGAGCTCTGATAGCTTGAAGATGCCAAAGCCTCAGAGAGAAGGGCTCCCAGATAGCATCATGGGAGTACACTCTAGGCATCCATCCTCCTGTGGAATCTTATATTCCCCTGTAGGCAGAGTCCCCAGCCTCCCCAGCCTTCTGAAATCTCTCCCACTGCCAGCATACATAGTGCAACCCCAGCAGGGCCTGCTCTCCAGGGCCTCTTTGTAAAGGGGCTGATGAGTTCATGCATATTAAGATGCTGTAATGAAGGATTGTCAGGGGACTCTGTGCTGTAGCCTGAGGCCTAAGGGCCTGTTCACCAAAGCTGGGATCTTAGCACATCTCCCCTTGGAGGAAAGCCCGCCTAGCTCTTCAATGCACAGACTTTATAGGGGCTCCCCAGCCCTGCCCTCCCCCCATTTTTCTATTCTCAGACCCCTCTATGTTCAGCTCTTTATCACTCAGAAGCCTGGTCCTGCTCAGATGCCCTGCAGAGACGGCACGAGGCCCCATGAGCAGCGCGGGCTGTATGTGCTAGGCTGACCTACAATCCCTGGGGGTGGGGGGGACAGTCTTGGAATGACCATAGGCACCTGGTTCTTATGTTTTATGTGGTACAAACGTTACTTTTGTGTTCTCTGGTCTACATTTGTGTGTGGTGGGGACAGTGGCTTGTTGACAGTGAATGGTGACTGTCCAGCATCTCAAGTAGTTCAGTACCTAGCCAGGACTCCTAGCTAATGGTCTCACATCAAGCATGGCTGACATTCTAGAGAGGCTGGCTTGACTGGAAATAGAGGAATGTGATCTGGCTGGCTGGCAGGCTCTGTACTAGGAGAGCGGGAGAGCTGTAGCAGCAGTCCCTGCCTATCCTCTGCAGTTCCCACTGAATGCTCACAGGCTCCCCTGTGGGCTGCCCCTCAGAGTAGATCCAGCCTCAACCATCAGCAGAAGGAGCAGAGGGGCCAAGCAACTAGGGTCTGAAGCTGAGAGAGCTCTAGCAGGAGGAGAACAAAGAGCCCCAAAATAAATCACCTGGGGCCTGACATTTGGAGCATTTGTGTTAGAGACCAAACACAGATGCCCTTTAGATAAATACATGTTTGAGAAGCTGTTCTGCAGGAGAAGTTTACGACTTTAATAGGTTTTTAGTGTCAGGCAGACATCAGGAAGTGTTTTTGTGGAGACTCTGAAAAGCTCAGGAATGCTTTTCCCCTGGCCCTTTAAACTTTCAGAGCCACCTCGGAGAAGGAGAAGGGAGGGGCCTACCCTCTCCAGGTTCTCTTGAGATTTGACTTGGGATGGGATTGCTCAAGCGAGGTATGTTCAGGAAAGTTCTGGAGGCCTGGGTGCTTCAGGCCAACACGGCTAGGCTGGGTGGTCTGTTGGAAACCTGAATGAGGAGGCTGGAAGTATCTTGCTGGCTCAAGGAAGCTCCCTTCCCCAGCCTACTGCATCCCCAGAGAGGAGGTTAGATAAATGGTCATCAGAGGTGAAAAGGGCTCTGTACAAGGGATGTGGGTCCTCCTGTTGGCTCCAGAAGTTGGCAATCTTCTGTAGATTGGAAGCTTTACAAACTTCTCTATAACGGAGCCCAGAAGTATGAAGGAGCTGAGCTCACCATGGGCCCTGCGCCAGAGACAGGAGACTCAAGAAGGTCAGATGCAATCATGTCTGGAAGTTGCTTTTGGGGCTTAGATATGGGCCTTTACCTGCCCATCCTGGGCTCTGTCAGGTCCTGAGCTGCCTTCTGCCCAGCTTAGATGAGACGTGTGTGGGGGAGGGGGGAGTTATACCCTCCCCTGTCCCTCTGCTCTCTAAATCCCTCCATGACAGGGGCTGTATGTGAGGGTGTGGCTGCTCTTTTTGAGTTGAATCTGAACTTGCATTTTATCAAGAAATATGCACCAGGTAGCCAGTGCTGTAGCCACTTTCTAGGTTGGGCTCCTGGCAGGTTTGCCTTTGCAGTACAGATCATATGATAGAGCCCAGGAGGATCTGCTTGGCAGAGAACATACAGGCAGGAATGTGAGAGGAGAGGAAGCCCAGGGTTGTGTTGGGGGAGGACAGAAGGGGTGGCTCTTAGCAGGTCATTGGTGGGGAACAGGAGAGAAGGCCAAATGTTTCTCTACTATTTTCTGGGACCCCTTCTTAAGTGCTGGAGAAACATTTATTCAGAGACTCCTTGTTGATGGTGGTGAGGAGCTTCACAAACCTTACCTCCCTCAAGGGTGTTTCCTTATACCGGAAGCCATGTTTACAGCATCTCCAGCCGTTGCAACTGAGAAAATCTGTCATAGGTTTTGCATCTCTGTGGATATTTTGCCGACCCCCTCCCACTCCCAGCCTAGCAATCAAGGGCTGCCTCAGATGCTCACTCTGTCCCAGTCTTCCACTCCCATCTGAGGATCTCCAGAGATTGTTCATTAACGGCATCATGTGTGACCAACCATCTGGCTTTCTGGGGCAAGAGATGAGGCAATGGATGCTGAAGGGCTGGAACAGAACCAGATCTGGCTCTCCCTATCCCCAGGTCTGCCCTGTCCCTCAGTGACCTCATCTCTTCATGGACTTCCTTGCAGAATTCAGGCCCATGGATGCAGCTGGCTCTCTAGACAACACTCATAGCAATGGCTCACCGCCGTTGTGTCTCAGAAGCAGCAATGTGTCCATCTTCTGGGCTTTAAGGACTTGTGTGTGGATTGAGGGAAGAGGCTGAGCAGCGGGGCTGATGCACAGCCTTGGGGAGGGAACACAGCCTGCTTACCTGTTTGCGTTTGTTATTTATCAACATTCTCCGGATCCTAAAGGCTCAGGGTCTGATTACACATGTCTGACTCTGCATGAGTCAAGGGAGCTCATTCTCAGAGGTAAATCTTTGGGAATCATGTCCTCTAGAAAAGGCTTTCTGACTCCGGATGCTGCTGGTCTCGGGACCACATTTAGGACCACACTGCTCTAATGTGAGGAATGGCAGGAGAGAGAAGTGGGGCTCCCATGTGTCAGGCCAGCTAAATATCCCTGCAGTACCGTGTGCCTCTCCTCCATGCAGCTCTGGGGGTTTCAACGTCGGCTCCTCAGAGTTGTGCCCACAGCCTTGGCTTCGGCTAGAGTCCCCAAATCTACCTGCCTTGTCCTCTGTGGGCACCTGTGTGTGCAGATAGTGCGGATGCCTTACCAGCTCCCTGCTTACTTATCCGGACCCAGACCCAGGTTCCTTGATACATACCAGCCTAACGCTTATGTTACGCCAGCAAAGAGGCAAACCTTTGTCATGATCTGAGCCTACGATCTGTTACCACGTACAACACTAAGCTTTTGGAGATCTCTAGTTAGTGCATTCATTTTGCCTTCAAAAGGCTATAGCAACGGTCACACTATGTTTTTGAGGAAAGGGGTGCTTGATTGAGGGAGATGTGAGAAGGTGCCTAGCGCCTGGGGACCACATGCTCATCTCTAGGGTGTGGTCAGGGCCTTCTGCTAAGTGTGGTCACTTGGTCACTTGAGTTCTCTGTGGTGAGTCAGGTTCTGGGCATAGGTAAAACTGGGGAGATGCAGGTGGGTGAAGGGCACCCTGTGCCCACGGTTGTGCGTTCCTAGGCAGCTGTCACCCTCCCTTACAGGTAGTGATGACCGTGACAGTGATTCGGGCTGGCCTGTGCATTGTTATTTCCAAAGACTGAGTCTTTGGATCAAAGGAATGTTCATTCTTTAATGAAAACCTCGAAGACAGGGGCGGCAGCCATTAAATGACTGATACTCATTGAGATACGCACTTCAGAAAAATGTCCCCTAGTCAATGAAGAAGAGATAACAGTCGGTGGAATAAAAATTAATCTGGCCACTATAGGAATTAATATAAAAACATCAGATGAGGGACTTATAAGGGACGCCACCTCCAACTAACCCTCCTTGGTTAAATACCCCAGGGACACTGATTTACATTCTGCTCCTGGGGCTTCTGCCACAATAATCGATAGGGATGAGAAATGGGGCCAGCCGGGCCTGCCTCCTGGGTTGGGCCAGAGGAAGCAGGCATTCTGCCGGAGGCCAGTGGGAGCAGGGGACCCATCTAATCCTCGCCCTCCCCCATCAGCTCTGGGTGAAGCTGACAGGTAACCTGGCTCATGAACCTTCTTGGTAAGCTTTTCCAGAGGCTGTGAGAGGCACCCAGGCGAGGCTGCCCAATGCTGGTACAGACAGCCTTAGGACAGAACCTGGGGTCAGAGCAGACCTTCACTTGGATTTGTACGTGCAGTCTTATTGATTTGTAAGGTTTTATTGGCATATCAGAACAGTATGTATATTTGGGGTAGTCATGATGTACATGTATGGTCATCAAACCAGGCAGTTAGTTTTGCCATCACCTAAACATGTTGGCTATGATGAAGCAGCAGCTGAGTTCCAATCCCTCACATCTAGACTAGGCTGCGCTCCTTCCCTGATCTGGCTCTGGAATGCTTCTCTGCCTTCTCCGGTAAAGGTAAGGTGGGGCTCCAGCTCCCAAGTGGGTGAGCCTCACAGCAGTGC
>JADRCC010577307.1:17159-27400 GCA_019843855.1 Hylomyscus alleni
ATATACACACACACATATATACACACACACATATATATACACACACACATATATATACACACACATATATATACACACACACATATATATACACACACATATACACACACACATATATATACACACACATATACACACATATTTATACACACACACATATATATACACACACACATATACACACACACACACACACACACACACACACACACACACACATATACACACACAGTATCCGGAGGCATCTCCCTATGCTTTCCTCTAGTTTCAGCTTCAAGTTTTACACTGAGTTCCTTGGTCCATTTTGAATAGATATTTTGTGTGTGTAGGAGGGTGAAGTGAGAGATATGCACTTGTTTTATTTTTCTACACGTGGAAATATAGTTTTCCCAGTGTCCTTTGTGGCTGTTTTTTCCTCCAGTGTATACTTTTGACACCTTTGTCACAGTAAGTGGCTATATCTCTGTGTGTTTATATCTGGCTCTTTACAGATATAAGCATGTTTATATCTGGGCTCTTTACAGATATAAACATACAGATCCACATGTTTCTGCGACAGCACTATGCTGTTTTGTATCCTATGGCTTTGCAGTATAATCTGAGATTCAGAATTGTGAAAATTCCAGCTCTTTCTACTTTTGATTATCTTGGACATTTGGAATCTCTTGTGCTTCCAAATGAATTTTGTGGTTTTCTTCTAATTCTGTGAAAATGTTGATTTCTTTATGGACATTTTATGTTGCCTCTGTATACTGTTTTCAACAGTATAGATTATTCTATAGTATCAGTTCTACTAATCCAAGACCGCTGGAGATCTTCTCATCTTCTGTCCTCTTCACTTTCTTCCTCCAGTGCTTTGAAACTCTTATTTGTAGAAGTCTGTGGCCTGATGGGTTTATTTTTTGGTGTTTCTGTTTCCTTGGTTATTCAGAGAGAGACTTCCTCCTGGTTTCTTTTCTTGGCAAGTTCATTACTGACTTATATATGCTGGCTTTGTATTCTGCTACTTTGCTGAAAGCGTTCATCATATCTAAGAGTTTTCCAATTGAGTCTTTAAAGTGTAGGATCATGCCAGTGTCAAATAGGGATAGTTTTATTTTTCTCCACAAATCCCTTTATTTCTTTCTCTTTCCTTATTTTTCTGAATTGGAGTTGCTCAAGAAAGCCATACTTATATTAAAGATACTGCCAACCACCGACTGGTCCAACTTCCTAAGAGTGGAGTGATGGATGTTGCAGCCTGAATTATCTTGCCTATGTTTAGTCTCTTTAATGGCTTCTTCTCATTGCCCACCTCAGTATCTGGCCAAATATTTCTTTTGTGCCTGGATAAATAATTTTGAATAATCTTTAGTCAAACCCCTTACTTCTACCAATTCAAAAGTTAAGGTCATTAGAAAATGTATGAGACAATAAAACCAAGATTTCCCCTGCTTTGTTAACTCACTGCCTGTTGTTCCTGCTAATGTATTTGGCATATCCATTGATCCATTACTGGTCTTGTTCTGTGTCTATAAAAGTTTCTATAACCACTTTCATGGTAGGACTTGTCATTTGGGGTGTCTCAAATCTATGTTTTCAGGCCATAGATGCTCAAAATGGGTTCAAAATAAATGATCTTATGCCTTTTGGAGAGAAAGCAGTTGCATCCACATTTTGGCTGCTCAGTGTGGGCCTCCCAGGATGAAGGCTTTCACTGTCAGCAGTTTGGCAGCTCAGTGTGAGCCTCCAGAACAACCGACTGCTTTCATTACAGTGGTCTCCTGATCAGCCCCTGCATCAGGTGCCAGCATGGGCTCCTTGTACCTGATATCCCTCGCTGCACCCTTGAATGGATGGTTTTGAGTTCTTTCTGGGTCCTCCCTTTCAGTTTGGTTGCAGGTTTGTTGGATTGTCCTGATCTGCTTATTGGATGTCTTATTTGCAACGGAGCATTTGCTTGCTAGCATTTCTTGTACCATTCCTCCAGCATCTAGCTCTGATTTTTTTCCTGTGTCTTCTGCTTACCACAATCTTGTTCTGTCACCTAAGAAATTCTATGAGCATCTGGCCATAAATTGCCAAAGATAATATGCCTTGCTCATGCTGATCCAAGGTCTATTTTTAAATCTCCCAGAGGGAATTCCATTTGAGGGGCATTTTTATTTTTATTTTTTTAATCTAAAAACATCTAAATCAAAAACAATGAAACTTCCGACTGAAAACAAAGAAATAATGTTCCCGGGTCCAACTGTTGGATTATTACGTTGTTATTGATACTATAAATGTTAGGATACAATACACTCCTGGGGTCAGTCAGTCTATTACAGCACAATCTGACCTGACAACCATCTTGCCTTGCAGATATGGCTAAATATTTTGCAATGCGGGGCCCATTCATTTCTATCAACCACACAAACTCCAGTTTATAGGAGTAACTTGATAGAATCAAATTTTGGATGTTTGTATACTACCCTTAGGCAGAGAAGGCTCCAGAGTCTCTATGACATGCTCATTTCTGCTCATCTTGGAGTGACTTTGAGGACATTGACTATTCTTAGAGATGCCCAATTCTGGCACTGAATGTATATCTTCCTGCTGCTATGAAGACCTTTATCATTGGGTAGAAAACCCTAGTCAGAGCTTCTCCTACCTACCATGTCCCCTCCCAGTACTATAGCCACCGGCTCCTGTCACTGTAAAGGTGGCACTTAGAGTCTTTCCCTGAGATCCAGAGGCCACTTGTGACCAATCTGAGCTCACCAGGATGCAGAGCCATTGATACCATGAGGATCTGGCCCTATGCCCACCTAGGGTTTTCTCAGAGTTATGTACGAGCATTGGACACTCAGTGAAGCTTGAATTCACCCAAGGGCATTTGTTCTCTTTGTTTATTGCTGCATAACAAATCATCCCCAAGTGGGGAGCCCAAAATAGCACCAGCATTTCCTCTGATCACGGATGGGCAATTTGGGCATCACTCATAAAGGTTGCACGACTCTCCTCAGCTCTCTTTGCTTAGGGCAGTGGCTTGATGTCCGAGGCTGGAACCGTTTGACTCCTTCTCACATGGCCAGCATCTGATAGCTAGTGGCTGGTGCTGGCTGTCAACTGGAACCTTCACTGGAACACTGCATGGACTCTCCAGGAGGCTCTGCGCTTTCTTACAACGTGGTGATCACAAGCATATTATCTTGGTGGCCATCACAAGCGTGTTATCTTGGTGTGGTGCTCAGTCCTAAATGGGACAACCCTATCACCTCCTCCAAGGCTCAGAAAAAAATCTCGGAAGATGGGGCAGAAAAATGTAAAGCTGAAGAGTTGGGGAAGCATGCTGCCATTGTGGTTATCACAAAAGACCCACACATATTGGGTCCATTAACGCTTCATCATCATCGACAGTTAATGGTTGCTGGAAATAGGCTGTCAGTTTCTTCAGTGGTGTATCCTCTGGTAAGTTCCTGTGTTCCTGTAAATAATCTCTCTTCCATGTGTATGTGGGCAATTCTAATTAACTCAGTGTGACACACACACACACACACACACATCAGAGAAGAAAAAGGGTTTTTGTGGGAGATGAGCAAGAACAATGGAGGCTAAAAGGAGCTAAAATAATTATATGCGTGTATCAAATTGTCAAAGGAAAAACTAAAACCAAATTTAACTAAAATTCAACCAATGTAATTAAACTATTAAGAAAAAGAATAAAACATGTTACCTTCCGAGACACGGCCTCAGAAGTTCCACAGCCATGTGGCACCCAGAAAGGCTGGCTCAGCCTCAGAGAGAGAAGGGGGGGGGGCCCATCTCTTGGGAATGACAAGATCCTGGGAGGGCACATGGGACAGAAATATTTCAGTCATTTTTAGAAACTGCCACCTATCATACTATGGGCTAGGGATCTTTTCAGGGACTCTCCAGGGGTCTGGTACCAAATATCTACTAGGCATTAGGGATACTGTCTTTCAAAATAACTCTACTTTCCACTCAAGTGTGTACAAGCCATCCACAGAGAGAGTGTTCCCTCTGACCTGGAGGCCATTCACACAGAAAACGATCCCACATATCTCAAGTGCCAATTGCTTGTGTTGCCAGCACTCTCATCTATGCAGTGAGCCATCTCTTGGAGTCTCCTTCAGGAAATGACCCACTCATGAGGAGGATTCGTCATGCCTGGGGCACTTTATAAATCCGATCAAGCTGCGTAGGAGACTGTAATTCTGTGAGTAATGCTGCTATGAGGTGATGTCATGAGGGCAAACTCTGATCAAGGACACACAGTGAGGGATGTCTGCACAGGGCTTGGGCTGTCCACCCCAGAGGGCTTTGAGCCCACCTTCAGCGGGGCAACCTGGATGACTGGTCCATTAGCCAGGACACTTAGTGGGGTCTGGTTGTTCATCATGGTCTATGCCTGTGGAATTGGCAGAACTCCCCGATCTGGGTTTCCCTCAATCTCAACAAGGAGGAACAAGCATAAGGAGGAAATTCACTAATCGGTATACAGATGCGATGGGAGGAGCAGGGCCTGGGCCCTCCTCTGGTTCTTCTATTGCCCAGTGTGCCCACCTGAGGCTGTTGCCTCCATTGTTATATAAATGGTTCCCATTTCACTGTAAGGCATGGTAAGGGATGAAGGCCCAGGAATGTGGGTTTCAGGGCCCTCTCTTCCTATGAAGATAAGTACAGGTTCTGGAGGTTCTACAAAAATAAGTGCTAGGTTCTTGAGGGGCTCTTGGTTGGGACCCCAGGTCACAGCAGTGAAGTCTTTCTGTGACCCCGACCATTCTCAGAATGGAGACCTATGACTGGCCAAGACCTGGAGGACCTGGCCCTGAGGCTAAGTGCCAGAAAGGCATTGTGAGTACCCTGGCAAGGGGGAGGTGCTTTCTAGTGTCTGGATGATGTTTTCTACCACTGTTGATGTTCTCGATGGAAACCATAGGTTTGAGCCTTGGGAGGCACTCCAGCTGTCTCCAAGGCCTATAAAGACAGACAAGGGCTATTCACTCCAGTTAACTTTCTCTGAAGTCCTGTGCCTGGGAGGCGTTCAGAATGTGTGGATCCTGGACAGCTCGGAGTACTCCCATCTCTGTCCCCATTCTCCCCCTCATGTCAGTATCCATGCCCTCATTTGGTTCATTACTGAGTCCCTCCTGACCTTACCTTGCCTCACAGGCATCATATTCCAGAACTCAGCCCTAAGGTGGCTCAAAGTAGTGTACACTCATCTAGCAGAGCCTTACCTGTAGGTCCAACTGAGCCCCACATGCTAATGCCTTTGCCTGCATCCTGCCTTCTTACCCAAGGATTGGCCATCCCAGCCCTGGAACTATATGTCCCTTACTTCCTGTCCTTTTTGAAGAGAGCTACCTTCTCTGCTTGGCCAAATTTTAGACAGCCTGCTCATACTTTTTCTGAAGCCCGGTACTTTCTTTTATGACCCAGTTTTGGTAATAACTCCCCGATCTTGAGATCTAACTGGGTCCTTGACCTTCTACCATCTCAAAAGTGATATTTGATCACTGTGTCTTATCTTTAGCAAGATCCTAGCAGATTGGTTTAGGCAAAATCTCCCTAACTCCAAACATTTTCTAATTCTCCTCTCCCTCCTCCTTTTTCACCTCCTTTTCCTTCTCCTCCCCCTCCTCCTTTTTTTCTTCCTCTTCCTCTTCCTCCTCCTCCTCCTCCTCCTCCTCCTCCTCCTCCTCTCTTCTGTGTCTGTGTGGAGGTAGTACAGTGTGTGAACTGGTTTGTGTGAGAGCAAATGTCTATGCAAACATATGTGGCCATCAAAGGTCAATGCTTAATGTCTTCCTTGATTACTTTCCACCTTGTTTTTGAGACAGGGTCTTTCTCTGATTGGTCTCGTGGTCACTGTTTCTGTTAGACCAGCTGATCAGCAAGCTCTTGGCATCTGCCTGTCTCTGTCCTCCATGTTGAGGTTAGAGGAGTGTACAAGTGTCCAGCGATTGCAGGAGTGCTGGGCATCCAAGCTCAGAGCATCCTCCTACTTGCTGAGCAAGCACTTTGCCCATTGATCCACCTCCCCAGGCCCTCTTGGTAATTTTCTGTCTTCCACTTGTGCACGATTACTTTGTCTTTCCACTCACTCAAGTTATACTTAGAATTATTGCCAAGGTTCACCCTGAACAGAGGAGCAGCTAGGTTAGGCCCAGATACATTGTCCTACAGAAAATTTGGAATAATAAATATTGTAAGCACCTAAGTTGTGTTTGGTTTTTGTTTTTGTTACCCAGTAATGACTAATCTACACAAGGAAGTGTTGAAGTGCAGTTTAAAAGAGTGTCAGGGATGGGTTATCTGAAAAGATAATTGAATAAGGGAGAGAGGGAACCCTGGGGCCCTGGGGCCCTGGGGCATGTTCGATTTGGAGATACACCTTGGAGAGTGCTGGGGAGACTGGAGTGGCTGGGATGGATCAAGATGGATGAATGAAGAAGAGGGAGGTACTTAGCATTTGCACTTCAGGTTGGAGTCTTTAAGAGTCTAGGTACATGCATGGTTCAGACGTCCATGTGGGTTGATTAGAGAGTGGGTAGCAGTGGAAATGGCCGAATTTACTTTAAAGAAGACCACAGACTACTCCACAGGAGTGTGAAGGAAGAGGGCCATTTTCCATCAAGGGAGAAAGTGATGGCATGCAGGTTTAAGGGAGTCCTGGATATTGGGGTTCACAGGAAAGCCCAGGAAGCCTATTTAGTCTTGAGGTAGAAGATGAAAAACTTCAGGTCAGAGAACCTGAAGTTTTTAGATTGTGGCTAAAGGGAGGCTCCAGGAAGGCATGGAGGAGGTACCAGAGGAAGAAGGAAGGTGAGGGACTTGCTACTTAGATTTTGTGGGAGGATGCTGACTGACTCAAGGAAGAAGCTAACTGTTGGTCACTGCTGGCCATCGTGAATTCAGGAACAATCAGATGCCCTGATGGTATCATGGAGCTGTGCAGAAAGTGCAAGGGTTGAACCCAAATACCCAAACTCACATATTTGGAGCAGTTCTACCACCAAGAAGAGCAACAAAATGAGTTGTGGCTGAAGAAGGGGGTCAAGCATTGCGTGTTTCAAAAACAGGTAATAGCATCTTCTTTGAAGGCAGACAGAAAGACCTTATGGGACAGGGGGACACCCAGAGTACAGAAGTGAGGGAGCACAAAGGGGACAGAGCCTGAGGCCAAGGAAAATGCCTGACTTGTGCTGGCTGGGAAACCAGACCATCGGCCTCGGGAAGTTCTTGGTGGGGAGGGCTTATAGGTGCTCCAGGCCTGAACATCTGGACAAAGTAAATTTTCATTCTTTTTTTTTTTCTCCTCTTGGGAAAGCTGTTATTTTCCCCACTGATGGAAATGTGTTAAAAGAGTGTTTTCTACAAACTCAGAAGAAATGAGCTACCCTTTCCAGAGGCCAAGGATAATGTGCAACATGTACCATGTTGGAAATGCCATGCATGAGAAGTATGTGGCAAATGCCAGCCCTACTTGTATGGAGCCTGGGCACTATGATGGGCACCATGCCGAAAAATGGTGACTGTGAACAGAAGAGAGAGAAGCAGGTGGTGTCTGGTCTGTATCCTCAGTTTACCAAAGAGGAGCAGGACCTCATATGCGCAGAGCTCTTCTCTCTCATCATTCACTGAAGATAAGGTTGCTTCAGGAAAGCAGCCCAGATTTTGAGCCAGGAGTTGGTTCCCAGCCACAAGTTTGATCCTCAGCCAGGTTTTGATGTTTGTTAAGAGATGAAAAAGGTCCAGGCTGTTATCAAGAGAGACTATCTGGGGTCTGAGTTCACTGCAGGGTCTCAGGAACTAGATACCATCAGTTCAGCTGCTTGGCGGATGTGAAAGGAGGTGGTGGCTGCACTCTGGGCCCCTGATCTCAAGCTGGCCACCCAGGGCTCTCGGGAGCATAGAACACGGAGAGCAGGTTGAATGACCAGAGAGGAAATGAGCAGTCTGGTGGCCTCCAGCGTCTTCCACCAACCCCAATGGGCAGCTATGAGTGGGGCTGATTGGGAGGCAACTGGAGGTTAGAGCTCCCATCCTCCTGTTTGGGTTGCATGGCGATCAGGCTTGCTATGTCCTGAAGCAGGTGTGAGCTCACAGCTGGCCTTAGGGTTGGATGTTTCCATTCTTATCTGTTTCTCAGCAGGACTCCCCCCTCCCAAGGGATGAGCAGGGACATATAGATGGATTTACTGCTGAGAAGATTTAGAGGACTCCATGCCCCACTCCCACTGCCTTAGACTACCAGTCACACAGATTTTCTTAAAGGGATAAAGAAAATAAGGAGTGCATCCCATGGGGATGTTCCTAATCTTCTTTGCCTTGCAATCTGCACTATCGAAGCCAAAGGCTGTCCATATTCCTAGCTTGTCTTAAATCAACTGTAGGTAAATTATATAGCTTCAGTAAAAGAGACTCCGCCATCAACTGCCAATTAGCTGAGAGAGTTTGGGAAGGGTCATATTCTAGACAAAGAACCAAATGTAGCTGATATTTCCAGGTTCTCTCCATGTCTTCTCTTCCTTCATTGAAGGTGGACATGGTGGTAGTAGAGGCTGGGTCCCCCATATGGCAACTATGAGGCAAGAGGAGCTAAGTACTTTCTGAGACAACGCTGTGATTGGCTGAACTGCAGACTCTAGTCCCACAGCTCTATGAATGGCAGCAAAGCCTTCTTTGTTTAAGCTGCTTTCCTTGGAACCCTTGCAGCTGAAAGCGTTCCTAGCTGAGGCGTCCCACCACTGCAAAGCCAGCTGCCAACTTCAGGCAGAGAAGGAAACCCTGGCTTCATTCCCATTATATCCTGAGAGAAGAAGACAATATGCTGGCTACTTCCACCCAAAATGAACATTTGAACATTGTCCCACGCAGTTGGGATATTACTCGTTTGCTCTTACCATCAAAGCCATGGTTTGCGGACTCTATGTTGGAAATGAGGCACAGAGAAATTGGGGATGCAGTCCAGGTTGAAAAGCCACAGGGCAGGTGTGATTTCAGAGAGTCTACACCACAATTGGTTCTTCTGCCCAACATACACCTGTCTCCATCTGTGAGATGAGGGGACAGTAAAGTAGAATCCAGCCACACATGGACATCTCATTTTGTGTCTCATGGCTACCACACTTCCCCCAACCTCCATGGAACACTCCGAGGAAGCCAGGACAAAAGCAATGATTGTGAGAGGTTGGGCCACCTGGGCAGCTGGGACCCTAGGCAGATCTGTTCAGGGCATCTCTGGTAAATATGGCCAAAATATGCTCTGTCTTCTCTTCTTGCTTCGTTACGGAATCCGACTCATTTGCTTCTGATGAACATCCTTTTCTTACATTTAAGACACTTTAGTGTATTTCAACAAAGCTGGGTAAGGTTGTGGACTGGATGAGCTGGTTGCCTCTTTTGACCTATTATGTCTTCCTACTTTAAAACATTAGAGAGGAAATAGATTGCTATTATACAATTTTCAAATAGAAAAAAAAATCATTCTGAGTGAAGTAATCCAGACCCAGAAAGATAAACAAGGCATGTATTGGCTTATATGTGGATATTAACCCCATAAGTAAATAGCAACCAAGCTACAATCAGAAAAGCCTGAGAGGTTAGGTATAAAAAAGGGACAAAGGGGGCACATGGGAATCTCCCTGGGAGGGGGACATAGATGAACTGGGTGCAGAGGAGACTGGAACGGGAAGATGGGTGGGGAGGAGGAGGGAATTGAGGGGCATTTGAAGAGTGCTATGGAAATCTAGTACAATAGAAACTTCTAAAAATATATGAAGGAATCCTAATGGAGTCTCCAAATAATGGCAGAGACAGAGTCCCAACTGGTCATCTCTTGTTACCAAATGAAGCTTCTAGCACTGGGACAGGGTCACATCCAAAGGAGTCCAGTGGAAATCCCCAAACAACCCAGGCTGTTGCCAATATAATAGGTTGTTTCTCCAGAAACTGACCCCAATGCCCCATGGCTGAAGTCCCACACAACTCATCGAACATGGAAGGGTTGAACTGGTACCTACATAGAACTTTTACCCCTATATTCTAGAGCCTTTGGTAAGGGGAGGTACTTTGTAAGATACCAAACAGAAAACATAAACACCAACCCAGCCATAAACCCTTTAATCTACTATCTTCCTGGCTGCAAAATATGCTAGGGCAATGGTGAGACATAATGCTAGGGCACAAAACTTGTGGGAGTAACCAGCTAGCATCTGATTTGACTTAAGGTCCACTCTATGAGATGGAAC
>JADRCC010577308.1:0-10582 GCA_019843855.1 Hylomyscus alleni
ACATTTTCACCCCCAGAAGATATACTATAAGTGTAATTGCTATAAGAACTTCTGACGGAGGCCTTGAGTTAATGAGCCTCAGGTTTCATACAACTTTTTAAATACACAGAAAACAAGACTGGAGGCTAACACTGAAGTTCATTGATGCTAAAATTACATTTTATCACTTCACACTAAACTTGAGGAACACTAGGAACCAGGAATTCAGTCCGAATAAGGAAGGTAGGGGAAATTATTGAGCCTCCCTGTGACCAGACCTGACCAGGAGTTAAGAGCAGCAATATGTAGGAGGGATTTTTGTTTTTGTTTTTGATACCACTAACTACCTTCTAGAGTTATTAAAAAAAAATCACTGGCACACAATACATTGAGTAGTGTGGGTGAGTACTGGATGTTCGGCAGGCATGAGCTCCAACCCTCACAAAGTGAGGAACAAGACTTTAGTAATAAAAATGAGTTTAGGAAAACATATTTGAGGCAAGGAAATTACTCCTGTGAATTTTTTTACCGACTAAAAGAAGGTAGAAGATGGCAACGTGTAAGACCTAAAAGAAAACATTATTTTCTCTTCACACCACAGATAATTGGTAATTCATCCCTGACTTTTTGCTAACGAAACTCTTGATTTTAGTTCTTGATTACATTTGATAAAAATTATTATAGAGCTTACTGATAAACTGTCAATGTGAGCTTTGAAAAATATGAATAATATTTGAGCATGTGTGTATATATATATGTATACATATGTATACAAACATGTACACAGAATCATACTTTCCCCTAAACAGATGCTTAGGTTTTTTTAAAAAAAATTAAAAATTAAGTTTAAAAAAATAGACCTGGTGTTTTCAAAAATATCAGCAAAAAAATGATAGTATGTATGCTTGCTATTTATATATTATAAAAATTTAATAGGCATGAGAGCTGTTATGTGTGTGTGTGCATGTGCGTGTGCGTGTGCGTGTGTGTGTGTGTGTGTGTGTGTAAAGCATATCATATACAACTAGATTCTCCTACAATTCACATTCATCATTTTCCCAATTATGTGAGCAGAGCATGTGAAAACCATTGCACCACACTCCTTATCATCCTAAAGAATGAAACACACACACACATACACACACACACACACACACACACACACACACACACACAGAGTTTTATAATTCTACAGCATTGGGGTTAATTAAATGCTCTTAAATAGTCCAGAAATACCTAAAAGCCAGGAGAGGATTTATGTACTAAATCCAAGATTATATCAAAGTCAACTCCAACATTCTTCATAAACTGTGCATTTAAATGAACAGTTCCCATTTCTTAGGAGACCATCAAAGGAGCCAGGGTAAATTCTGTCACCAAGGGCAACAATCATGATCAATCAGCATGTATCTCCATCGACAACTCAACCCTACAACTCTTCCCCATCATACCAGCTAATTCTCCTTGAGCCCAGAGGAGGTAGACCAGGTAGTGGTTATCCAAACAACTGATGAGACTGAGTGTCTCAGGTCCTAGCCATGTTCATGCAGCTAAAACAGTTGTCTAAGAGGCAGTACAGAAGTCAACTCAAGACCCATAAGTCATGAGGCACATCTTCTGTCCTATGTACCAAGTGTGACTCTACTGCTCTGCTGACCGATCACTGAACTCTTTAGAAGTTCTCAGTGTCACAAGCTACTCTCCCTGGCCCCAAGAGAAGTGGAGCTGAATTCTAAATGTTCTATTTCTCCGTGGCAGTCACCCTTGTAGCCTTTCTAACCTGGCATTTCTACTGCTTTGGAAAGTACTCCGTGTTTCTGCATCTGACTGGTGGACTGACAGAGTAAGAGCCCAGCACACTCATCACAGCACTCATGGATGAGCCTGCTGCTGACCTCCCAGAGTTTTGGCTTTCTGCTCCCTCACCTCATAAGTCATTCCTGGTTTGTACGCTAAAAGACTACATATCCATACCATGTTAGGATTACAGATGCCAAATACTATCAGAAGCTTAACTCTAAAGAGCTGAGACTCTACCTGAATTCATTTCTATGATGCAGACAGACAAACAAGAAAAATTCTTTTCAGTATGATGATCCTCTGAGGTCCCGGAGTGTGTTCTGAATCAAAGAAGTTGCCAGGATGGTTTCATTAATGGCTGTGTTTATCAAGACTTAACTGTATTCACTCATAAAACAAGAGGTTGAACTTGATCACTGCTAATAAAAAATTTTTCATCTCTAAGACTATGGAGACATTTTTTTATTAACTGGAAAATACAGCAGATCTCTACCACATGAAATCAATACAGACATCCCATTTCAAAACAAGTTTCATAAATAGAAGTATGTCTATGGATATTCTAGTGTAAAGACAGCAGGTGTAACTGAAACTACTGCAATTTTGAATGTTCCTGACAGAAGGGGATAGGCAGATCCAAAACTTGAGGTGATCAACTAAAATACAACAGTAGATAATTAACTTTTCTATATGATCTCAAATTCCAAGTCCTCAAACAGTGGGCAAGGCAGGAAAAACTTCATTACTCTTCTGTCATATGAGAATTTGAGAATGAACCTCAGAAAAATTCTTCCTAGCTCAAGACATTTCTTCAGAAAGCTGTACTTTAGATCACACACCCTAAGGTCCAGAGGTGAAGGGACTTAGTTCAGGCCTGCTCAGCAGTTACAGAGGGTTCTTCAAACTTTCATCTTCAAGCTCTTCACAAAAGAAGCACTATTAAGTACAATTCCTTCACCTCTTTGTGTCTGCCACTATTACATGCAACAAACAAATGGCTGTAGTCAAGTTGTAATCTAGTCCAGCAAAATGCAACCATAAAAAGACATGGAAAACCTGTTAACTTACTGATCACCCTCTCATAAAAGCTTCAGACAATCTGCTAAAAGTACACTTATGGCCATACATACCTTGGCAAAGATAAATGAGTTAAAACATCTCTAATGGCCTCTGCCCAAACCACTAGTCTATGTACCCATGGCCACACCACCTTTCAAACCACCACATTCTCCTCCACCACAAATGGTCCAGGCAGCTGACACATTCATTCTGACAGATATAAAGAGATTATCTCTGCCACTTAGTGATCAAACTCAAACATAAAATCTTCCCATCCGTGCTAGGGAGGACCTCTGCCTCCATTACTTGGTATAACTTCCAAGTCATGGAGCTACAAGACTGGATTAGCTTGGAAACAGAAGGCACTTCTTAACTACCAAGAAGCTTGCGCAGCCTGGCAAAACTATCTCCAGAACACAAGACTACAGATTGGAAACTGGATTGTTAACGAGTATCTGTTGGTCTATAATGACAAAGAGTAGCCATAAGAAGCTCATGACTAAATAAGCAAATGTCCTCCCCTAATATGCAGAGAGACACAGAAACCATCCCTCAAGTCCACAGCACATTTATGGACTAGGGTCTGTGGGCTAGTGAAGAATAGGAGTTGATGTGGATTTGAATTTCCCACTTCTAGTGCGGTCTCCTGCAGGACTCTGAGTAACCAAAGGCCCCTATGTCAGATTTCTACCACTTCAACAAACACTGACATAAATCAGCTCTAAAAGAGAGGTTTCTTTTATTGGTAGTGGTGGTCGTGAGATTTTTGTTTGTTTGTTTGTTTGTTTCTCCTTGGCCCATAGATTCATTCAGGAAGTTTGAAACTATGTTCAGTTTGGCTGCATTGCTTCTGGGCCTGTGGTGAAGCCACTCACTAGAGTAGGAGGAGTTTGAGCAAACTGCTACCTCTTGGAGGTTGAGAAGGCAAAGATAAGAGTAGGTGTACCCAGTGTCCCAAAATCTCCTTGAAAGACACTGTCTTGAAGACCCATTTCCATAGACCCACCTCTTAGTGTTTCCATCAGTTCCCAACAATATCAAGCTGGGGCCAACACATGGATTTTAGAGAACATTTCAATAATGCTCATCTTTGTGAATTAGATGTACCTTTAACCAAAATGTACTGTATAGGAACCACAATTCTTCCACACCAGCTTTGAGACATGCTTGGAAGACTGGTTCCCAAGGTGAGGTTTCTACATTAGCACTAACAGCAGCATCAGCAGCATCTGGAATCGACATAAGTATAAATCCCCAAATGTCACCTCAGGCCCAACAAATCAAAAGTTCTGGGAATTACCACAGGGATCTATGTTCTGAGCCTGTTGAACACTCTAGTTTGAGGACAGCTGGCTTAGAACTTGAGTTGAACAAATAAAAATAGAAAAGTCAAGGTATTTGTAGGAAGTAGGGAGATTAGGAAAACACCTAGCTTGGGTAACAAAGGACATTAAAGAATGTCCAAGAAATAAATATCAAAGTTGGGCAAATGTCAGGGAATTCAGCACACTGAGTGCTAGGCTAGAAGGTTCAAACCAATTAGATACTAGAAATTCTCAAAAACTTTAGAGGCGACTGTTTTAAGGATAAGGTAGGAAGAACTAAAGAAACTAGAGAGAGAGAGCTATCAACACAGTGTATCAAGATAGTGGACCACATAAGAGGGGTTTGTAAGAATTTAGAACTAAAACCACAATCAAACCCTGGCCATGGGGACACTGCTTGTACTGTTTACAGAAGTATCAGAGGAGAGGATGGGTTTGGAAGAAGGCTGACAGTTGTTGTCTGAGTAACAGCAGGTGTCAAGTATAAACATCTACCAGGAGGTGGAACCACTGGGGCAATAACTGAAGAGAAACTGCAGCATCATAAAAACAAATTTAGAGTGATATATGTTGAAATTACGGTCTGAAGGCAACAAATAGAATAGGTGAGGGGCCAAGGATGAAGGAAAAAAAGAAGACAGAGGGAGAAAGAACAGGAGAAGAGGGAGAAAGAGAAGAAAAGAGGAGAAAGAAGAGAGAGAACTCCAAGCTGAATAATCCCCTCTCGTAGTCTCTAACCTCTCACCTGATTAACCCTTGCATGAAAAGACGAGCCGTGCAAGTCCCTAAATGGGAAATACAAAATTCAGACTAGTTCACAGATACAGAAAAGGATGCGACAGATTATGCAGATACGATCATTTAGGTTGCTTGAAAACAACTTTAATTTTAGTTCAGTTTTCAGCAGTGTGAAGAATTAGAGATGAAGATTGCCAGTTTTAATTGTTTATGTGGAATTACTGGTTCTAGCAGCTAAGGCAAAACTTTGCTCTAATTATCTTATCATTTAGAATGTGTGTAAAGAATAAGAAGCCTATGGGAGAAGAGTAAAAAAAAAATTGTCTTACTATGGCAAAGTGCCTTATATTCTAATACTAATATAGGGATGATCACTAGCAGGGGTATCCTCCAGTGCTCCCTGTCATCTTGACTCCTAACTTATAATGGTCTTTAGAAATCCTGTCAGGGATAAGCAAGGAAAACAACCCCAGAGACAGTGGCACTCTGTCCAGCTTCAAGTAACTATGGGTGAGTATAACCAGAGCGAGGCCTTCGGATACATAGTTCTAGAACACCTGGTCATGCACACTATATGCACAAGGGAAACAAGATCTAAATCTTACATATTTTATATAAATTAACTCAAATGGAACATAGACCTGCACATAAAAGGGAAAATTACCAAACTTCAGCAGAGGAGAAAGTGTGACCATGAATATACACTATTTGAGACACAAAACCAGAAACAATGGTACATGAAAGAAATAACTGATAAGAAATATCTCATTCAAATTAGAACCTTGTACTCTGCAAAAGACATTGCTGAGAGAATGAGAAGGAAGGCATGCCAGACTGAGGCAGAATACTCATAGAAGACACATAATGAAAGATAGTTACACAAAGGCAGTAGAGCAAGTTGCCTACCTCTTCCCCGGAGGATCCATCCATCTAGCTGTTATGAACCAGCATTTTATATGGCTTTCATTCTATTCTCTCCCCCTTTCCTATCCATCTGAGATATGTTCTTAGATCGATGCAGCCACTGCTGGGACCCTTCCCACAATAATCCATCTAAATTAAGATTTGTTGGTTAGTTTTTGTCAACTTGACATGAGCTACAGTCACCTGGGAAGAGGGAGTCTTAGTTAAATGCTTCTATGAGAGCAGCCTATTATTATAAGTCTGTGGGGCATTTTTAAAAATTAATTATTGATGTGGGAGGGTCTGGTCCACTGTGGATGGTTCTACCAGTAGGCAGGTGGTCCTGGGTTGCACAAGAAACCAGACTGAGCAGGCTGTGAAAAGACCAGTAAGCGGCATCCTCTGTGGTCTCTGCTTTAGCTCCTGCTTCCGGTTTCTGGCCTCCTCAAGTTTCTGCCTTGGTTTTCCTCAATGATGGACTATCATCAAGATGTGCAAGCCAAATAAACTTCCCCCTCTGCAATTTATTTTTGGTCACTGTTTTTCACAGCAACAGAATGCAACTAATATAACAAGTAACTGGTAAAATAGCTTTGGTAAGGACAAAACAGAGTATGGATACGATTGTTCTATCTTTGATATTAGACCACAGTACCATCTAATAACTACAAATTCAAACATTTGTGTATAAGTAGCAGCTATCTGTAGAATATACTCACTCAAAGCTACACTACACACCCTGATGAATAAAGCAGCCTGGAATTCCCCCTTTCCTGGGGTCCATTGAGAATCTGATGTTTGCTTATATGCACAGTCTAAAAGGTCCATGCCCAAGGGGTATTGACCCAACATGAAAGACAGACTCTCTCTGCTTCTTTATTTGATGGACAGAAGTCATGCCTTCTCTGTGTGCCTAAGGTGCACTAACAATCTCTATCCATCCCCCAAGCTTGAGCAAGCACATGCCAGATACATTTTTATATGGAGAATAGGTCATACTTAAAGACTGGAAAGTACACAACTCAAGCTGGCTAGTTGTTTCCTTACCAATATGTGTGGTAGTTATTACCTCTTTTAAGGTCAAGGGTCTCATCTTCTGCATGTAGAGGCCGTATAGACTATAGAGTCATACAATATATTACATATTGCAGGGGCAGGAGGGAAAGGAGGAACTGTGGGGAGTTATGCTAATGAACGTAGCTTTAGGAAGGTGGTGGAATGATTCAAAACTTAGACTGTAATAATGTACAGACTTGACTATAAACTCGTTAACTGTATACCTCTTAAGTGGGTGTTCCATATGGTTTATGAAACGTTATCTCTATAGATCTGATGAAAAACCAATAGAAATTTAAAAGAGAAAATATATTTCTGATATTGCCATCTTTAAGAAAAGGCATCACCTTAGACACCGGCATCTTGCCAGGGGTGGGCTAGTTTACCCAGGTGTTTTCAATTCACTTCACATTAGGCTGTTCAATAATACCCAAAAGGAAGAAGTTACCCAAGGATCTCTGGGCTGTGCCCTACATGGCTGGAATCTACTAGTGAATTCTGGAGTTCAATATCTGATTTCCTGCTGAAACCCAATGGCACATCCAAACCAAGACACAAATGTAATACCTAGCCTGAATTACTAAACCATTACCAGAAATTCTCTTTTTGCCAATAAAGTAGGAAAGCAAAACACGCTGAAAGCAATACCTGGGGTATGGCTCCACTAACAGCAAATGAGACTGACATCACCTGAGAGCCTGTTTGCATTCACAGCTTCATTTTTCTGCCTCTCTCTGCAGTCTGCAATGGCTTCATATGAGCTCCTTTACAAACCCTCAACTTCCCTGCCTGGCCCTATAATCCTACTTAGTATCCCACATCTTACTAACAGACTGCATTCCCTGCTCTCCACGCCCCAGACAACACTGCTATGTCTAGCAAGCGGGGATTCTGGGATCATTCCTTCTTTCTTTCTTCCCGTGAAACTGTTTAAATTCCACCTCAAGTGTCACCTTCCTCAGCCCCTTAGTCTCGGTGCTCCTCTCTTCCCATCCTAGCCTGCCCTTGTGTCAGAAGCACAGACGGATAGCTGAGTCATCAGATTTCTGGCTAAATGTACTTCTTAGTCCAAGTTAAGTCATATAAAAACAATTCAAAAATAAACCAGAGGAATCTGGGAGTTAACTGTGACTTTTTGAAGTAGAATCTGTGGGCTGGCAAGATGGCTCAATGTGTAAAAAGTCCTTGCTGCAAAAACCGGCTGACCTGAATCCAAACTGGAAAAGGCCACATGTGGTATAGCGTATCTGTAGTCTTAACGCTCCAGCAAAGAAGTGGGTGGAGACATCTGGAAGTTCCAGGATCAGCTAGTCTGGAATACGTTGCACAGTGGCAGAAGCAAGAGTGTTCCTGCCTCATCAAATGGAAGAGAATCATAAAAGTTCCTCAGGCCTTTGTGTGCTATCACCCACTGTAATAACAATAACTAAAAACAAACAAACAAACAAACCCAATATCTGACTTGAGTCTTTACTGAAGTGATTCTCAAACATAAACATTTAGTTTACTACTATAGTCACAAGGATCAGAAATGGAAAAAAAAAAAAAAAACAAGTCAGGCTAAGAAAAGCGAATACTGATTTACACAGACTTACCACATATCAAAATCACATTCACTCTTTTCCTCAACAGTGTTTCTGAATACTCATAAGGGATCAGAAACTTGGTCACAGAATCCCAAGGCAGCCTCAGGAGGCAGAAAGAATTCACTGTTATACACTTGAATGTCAAAGGTAAATTTGAGGACAACTCAAACACAGACTTACACAGGAAGATACCTGTCAGTAAAGGCTGTTCACCACAAACCCACCCAAAACCCCATCCTTTGCTTAATCAGTCTTTATTGTCCCAATTTTGAGAAAGAATCACAAATCCCCTTCTCCTCACCAAGAACAAAGGCAAACCCATTTCAATTCAGCCTATCTCCACCCACCAGAGAAACACCATGACTGAACCCTAAATAACACCTAGCTGCACTAAACACGTATAATCTTCCCAGCCACCAGGAACAGAATGGATCCTTTTCTCTCAAGCACGTTCATGCAATTATAACTCCTCTGACTACTCAGGAAAACCAATTACGGGTTTTCCTTACAAAGCACACTGAATGGAGACATGGTTTTGGCACACTCTAACATCTGTCCTCTGCATCAGTTCCATGTACTTATGTGCTTCTGTTCTTCCATCCCTGCCTCTAAACAATCCTGAAAGTGGCATTCTACCACACGCAAAAGCTACTATATGCTGAGGTTTAAAGCAAGCCATTGAACAGACAAACGCTAGAAAAGAGGGAGGCAAACTGTCTAGACACATGGCAAAAAAATTTAATGGATATAATCTTTAAATTATTTTTTTAAAATTTGTGTGTGGAGGAGTATGTTTCAATTTAATTTCTTTCTAACAGAATAAAATTCATTGCTACAGCAAATATGAATATAATTTCTCAAAATGTCACATACACATACACATGAGTTTAAAAATATGCAATATGAGGATAGGAACTCTACAGGAAGACCAAGAAAGTCAACTCACTTGGACCCTTGGAGCTTTCAGAGTCTGAACCACCAGCCAAAGTAAATACACAGGCTGGACCTAGGCCTCCCCACACATATGTAATAGATGTGCAGCTTGGTCTTCAAGTGAGTCCTGAACACCTGGAACAGGGGCCATCCCAAAAGCTGTGGCTTGTAAGTGGGATATGTTTTAGCTGGGCAGCCTTGTCTGGCCTCAATGGGAGAGGAAGCACCTAACCTTCAGAAACCTGAAGTGCCAGGGTTGGAGGAAACCTGGAGAGGCCCACTTGATCAGAAGACAAGGGGAGGGAGAACAAGAGAAGGATTGTAGGGGGTAACTGGGAGGAGGCAGAGGGAGGGATATAAAGTGAATAAATTAAAAATGTAACTAAGTTAAAAAAAGAAATACACAATATCATTACAGAAATAATCCAAGCCATTTATTTCCTAGTCCAGTCTGACTTTCTAGTACATGAGTATACCACGTACTATCACATTTACATATATGTGCAATATTCTGAAACTTTATTTTAAACTGTAATTTCATACTAAGTTTAAGAAGTAGAAAGATAGCTTTCAGGAAGTTAGACAATTTATTCTTTAAGTCAAAACAAAACAGTACGACGGCCATCAATAACAAAAATGCAAAACACTGGCTCACACCTATCCTGCACTAGGCAAAAGAGTTTTCATTTTTTATTTAGATTGGTGGTGTTATGTTTTGTTGTTGCTATTATTTTTGAGACAGGACCCCTCTATGTAGTCCGGCTTCCTGGAACTCACTATGTAGAGCAGGCTGGCTGGAACTCACACTGAGTTCCAAGTGCTTAGCCTCCAGGCCTGGCTGTGAAAAGGCTTAAATATGTGAATTTATATGTACATTCCAACTTGCAGGAAGAAGATGGCTGTGTAAAAAGCCATTATATGTGAAGGCTATGTCTTAACAGAAACAAATTAGCAGGAACCTAATATTTTCAAAACTCTCAAAACCTTGAAGTATTACACATCAAAGGGGGAATCCTCTCTAGTTTCATACTTTATGGATGGCACAGTCTGTGTGAGAACGGTCCTGCCTGTAGTTATCCTATTGGTATCTATGCTGGTCCACAGATACTGCCAGCAGCTAAAAAAAAAAAAAAAAAAAAAAAATTATCTTCCATTCTTGGTAAACATGCTCAAAGGCTAACATAAAGAAATGAAGAGAATGGC
>JADRCC010577310.1:0-13336 GCA_019843855.1 Hylomyscus alleni
GGGGGTATTAAGAACCTGGATTAGGTTGGAGTGCAGGACCTGGAGCTACAACCTGTGGAGGAAGGGCTTCGTGTGGGGGTAGGGTGAGGGAAGATTGCTCCCGGGTCCAGAAAGCCTGAAGTCACGAGTGTGCTCAGGCCTGTGTGGCAGAGGTGGCAGGCCAGGTTCCCAGAGACAAAACCTTCCCTGTGAATGGTCTGCTCTTTTGGGAGGGAATGTCTCAGTCATAGGACAGATGGCCCTTTCTTCCCAGCTGTGAAGGGAGAAGGCAGCTGGCTGTTGGTTGCCCAGGGTCATAGAAATGTGGGTGGAGTTTCTCTAGGGAGCCAAGAGTCCTAGAGCTCTGCACAGAGATACAAACTTACAGTCAGCCTTTGGTGGCTGGGTGCGTGACACTCCAGCAGACTGTGGAGCAGCGGGCTTCTAGAATCACATAGGGTAGTTATTGGAGGTGACGTACCCTGCCCATGGCCCCACACAGAGGACTTCATTCCTAGAAAGCCCTTAGAGGAGCACCAGGCAGCATCTTCAGTGGGACCTCAGGGAGCAGTGCTTGGCTGTTCTGACACTTCAGAGAAGGCTGTGCACTGTCCTGCAGAACCTGCAGAGGGACCACAGAAAGGAGGGCAGAGAGCACCACACATCTTTCCCCAGGAAAGGACTTAATTGCTCCTGCCTAGTCCAAGCTAGGACTTAAAGGGACCAATACCAGCGAGACAGTGGGGACTAATATGCTGTGGTGAGCTGCTTGCGTTGAGAGACCCCGCCCTGTGGCATGCTTTTGTGTGGTTCTGCACTCCCCATGACAGGAAGCCTTTAAGCAGAGGATGGGAGAGTGTGGGAAAGAATCTTACGTTGGGTGCTGTGCTGCCCTTGAAGGTCCTGGGCCAGTTACACTCTGAAACAGCACTCAGTCAGGGAAAATAACAGTGTAGGCTTTGGGGGAGGATAGTCTCAGGTGAGGTGGGGACTGACCAGGCAGAGGCCTCCAGGATCTTGGGAGCTGCACTGAGTTATGGAATCTGCAGCTGGCTGGCTGTGTGACCAGGAGACTTGCTCTCCTAAGTGGGAGACCTGTGGAGTCCTACGGGCTTTGACTCTTAGATGGCCTGTGGTTGGTCTGACTCCCTGGGAAGATGTGAGCCAGGGACATTGCCATTTGAGGTCTCTTTAAGAGGGATAATTTGACAAGTTTGGGAGGGTAGCTGGGTTGACACCATCCCAGGGACCAAGGGAACAAAGAGACCCCTAGTCAGTCATGAATCTCAGTCTCTAAAGCTCTGACAGAACTCAGCTCCTCTCTACTGCTAGTTCTACTCCTCTGTTGGTCTTCCCCCTCAGGTGGCTTGTCCCTCAGGGAGCCTGTCAACCCCCTGCACTAATACAGAGGCCCACATACAAAGCTGTACAGCACCAGGTGGCAGCCTGGGTCTTTGACCCCCCCCCCCCAGCTGTGTCAGCCACATCCTGGACTACAGGATGCTGAGTGATTTCCATGGAAATCACCCACCCTAGTGGAAATCACCCAGGGCCTCTGTCACCTGTTGGTATCTGTGACAGAGTTGTGGAGGAGGTAGGGAAGTCCAGCTGCCATGACAACCACACTGGGAAAATACAGAACCCTGTGGCTACAAAAGGGGGACCTATTACCAGGACCGGATGTGGAAGTGATGGGTCTTCAAGGTCTGGGGATTACCTGCTTCCTAGAGACCAGAAGCTAGGCCCAGATGGTCAGGACAGCCAGACCCAAGACCTGCAGGCAGACAGCCCAGTTGTGGAGTGCACAAACCACAGGAGTTTCTCTGGCCCCAGTTAAAATTCTTGTGATGGGCATGTGGTTGAATGCTGACGGAGCCTTGCAGGTGGATGGCGGTCTGGGTTCTGGGAACAGACAAGCTCCAGTCCAAACTTCAGTTCTTGCACATGGCTGTGCGGCTTGGCTAAGTTCACAAGCCAGTCCCTGGGCTACAGGTCAGGTGGGAGGGTCAGTTGAAATATCTCAGTAAGGGCTCTGTGGAAGTCAGCCACTGTTGAGCTGTGAATTGGAAAGATCTGGAAGCTGTAGAATTCTACAGTGCTTTTTCTTTGCCCGGTTTTTGTTGGCTTGGGTGTTTGAGGTTTGTTTTTCAGTCAGGGTGTCATGTAGTCTAGGCTGGTCTCATGATGCCTATATAACCAAAGATGGCATTGAACTTTTCACTCTGCTCCCACCTGCTGAGTCGTGAGGATTACAGGTGGGTGCCCAGTGTATGCAGTGCTAGAGACTGACCCCAAGTGGACCTAGGCAAGTTCTGTACTAACTGAGCCACACCCAAGTCCATGAGGATTCTTGAAGACGATGCTAGGAGCCTTACTGGCCTGAGAGCTCTGGGCTGTTTCCTCAGGCCAAGCAGGAAGTAGCTTAGGAGCCCAGATTGTTGGCCCCGCTAGAGGAGGTGGGCATCCTAGGTGTGCCACTCAAGGCTCCCTTGGGAGGCTGGGAAAGAGCATCCTGAGTCTGGAGAACATGGTTATGTCAGGAAGAGAGACAAGTATGTGGCCTTCCTGTACATAGTGATCTTTCTGGTTCTCTCATGGATAAGCAGGTGATGGCAGCCAGCTTGCCCAGGCTGTGTGTTAGAGGGGGGTCAGCAGGAATAGCTACCTTGGAGACCATGTTCCCACCTTTGTGGGTCTCACCTCGCTCTGGGAGACCATGGCCTCTGTTCTCTGAAGCCCTCCCCTACCTCACACCCCTGGCCTTCCTCATACCAGGTAGCATAGGATTCCTGAGAGGACATTGACATGTCTCTTGAAAGTTGTAGGAGGCCACGGGAGGCTTTTCAGCGTTGAAAGGAAAAATGCCTGCTGAAGGGTAGGCCATGGCTGAGGTTTGGCATGGAGCAAATGGGTACCGGGGATTACCAGGACGGTGGATGCTCTGCAGCCATGAGCATGGCCTGGGATTGCTGTGGTGGAGGAGGCAGGGTATGAGCATGAGCAGCCCTGAGGCCCAGGTTCAAGCCCAGCCCTGACCCTTGCCCTGCCTCTGCAGCTGAAGCAGGAGATGGGGAACACAGTGATGGACATCATTCGGAACTACACCGTCAATGCAACCAGCAGCCATGGGGAGGCTTGGGACTACGTGCAGGCGCAGGTGAGGACGGCTGTTGGTGATGAGTCTGAGTGACAGTGATGTGGTGTGGCTGTGTTACCCTTGGAGACAGGACACAAGTGCTCTTGGCCCCTAAGCAGTCTTGGAGACAGCTCCTGGACTTACAGCGTTGCCTCGTCTTTGTTGGCCCTGGAAAAGTTGTCCCTTCCTGGTGTCACAGAATAAGTGAGGCCTGCCTGTCTGCTCACTGGGACAGAGCCTGTGGTACCTACCCTTTTAACTTTCTGTCAGAGCTCTTGCCAGCAGGAGGAATAGCCTGGCGCTCAATTTCCTTACACATGCTTGGAGCGCCCCCTTCTGGCAGATGAGAACTTGGGCATAGGAGATGGCTTACCATTCCCCCCATTGCCACCCCCCCCCCCCCCCCAGCCTCCCAGTCTGTGATTTGATTTCCCAAGGAACCCTTGGAGAGCAGTGTTAGCTTCCATCCCAGAAAGCCTTTCTGCCCTCAGGATAGAGCATTTTGTCTTTGGAAACAGTGGAATTGATCTCATCTCTTTTTTCACTTTGGTGACCAGGAAGCTCCGCCCCAGATCTCAGGTGCTGATCTTAACACTGGCAGGTAGTCTTAGCCTTGACTGGTCTGTCACTGGGCTCTCTGAAAGTGTATGGCACGTTGTCTGCCTCACCCCATTAGAGACCTTAGTTCCTAGTCTTCATTTGTGGAGAGCTCCGCTCAGCTTGAAGTGGCAGAACTGGGGTTTGAACCCAGCCTCTGACCCCAGAGCCCCGTGCTCAACCTTTGCCTCCTGACAGACAGCCTTGAGTGCATTCCATACACCTGTGCTGACTGGTGTTTCGCTTGACCTCGCCTCCTCCACTCTATGCATATGCTAACAGTTTCCAATTATCAGGCTCTGCACTGTGTTGGAAGTTTTCTCAGAGGCCTCTTGAAGTCCCTTCTGATGCACAGCACTGAAGTTCAGCCCTGGTGCATCTCCAGCACCCCAGGAGGCACAGACGTGGCCAGTCTGAGTCTCCATGTGGAGGCTGTTTAGGATCGGCTGAGTGGCCGATCAAGCAGCCTGTCCCCACTACGCAGGTCAAGTGCTGTGGCTGGGTCAGCCCCTACAACTGGACAGAGAATGAGGAGCTCATGAGCTTTACCAAGACCACTTACCCGTGCTCCTGTGAGAAGATGAAGGAAGAGGACAACCAGCTCATTGTGAAGAAAGGATTCTGCGAAGCCAACAACAGCACTCTGGGCCAAAACAACCCTGAGGAGTGGCCTGTGAACCCAGAGGTATGTGTGGGGCTGGCAGCCAGCAGCTGGACTCTGCCACCCTGAGAAGGAGAGGTGTTCCAGCTCCTGGATGTGCCTGGGCCATCACTCAGCCTCCTTCCCTCGTTAGTCCTTTCCTTCCCATCTGCTCGACCTATCATCTACAGGTTCGTGAGGGGTCTGCTCATGAGACAGTCCTGGGCAGGCCCACTGCAGCTGTGTGCAGAGGCTGACCTGAGTCTTTCCACAGGGGTGCATGGAGAAGGCGCAGGCGTGGCTGCAGGAGAACTTCGGCATCCTTCTGGGCGTGTGTGCTGGTGTGGCTGTCATTGAGGTCTGTCCCTCCCCCGTGCAGCCTTCCCCTGGGCTCTGTCTCGCATGCCCCTCCCCTCCTGCCCTTATAATGCTGCTTTCCTGTGAACTGAGTGGCCCATGCGCTTCTAGAGCTGCCCTGACCTCAGCCCATCTGGCTGTGTGACATCAGATTGGGCACTGTCCCTCTCTGGGCCTCCTTCAGCAGCCTGCCTGTCTTGTCAAGATGGTTGTGGCTGGAACCCAGTATGGAGCTGGATGGCAGGGTCCTGGGACCTGGGCTGGCCGTCCTGACTTTGATCTGTCCTTCACAGCTGCTGGGCTTGTTCCTGTCCATATGTTTGTGCCGGTACATTCATTCTGAAGACTACAGCAAGGTCCCCAAGTACTGAGGCTGCTGACGTCCCACTGTCCTGGGTTTCTCCATCCTCAGCCTCCCACAGAGCCTCTCTAGCTTTTTCTCACATGGGCCGTGTTCCATCCACCACTGAGGCCTCTGGCCCATCCTGGGAAGGTTGTATGGGGAACTTTCTGGGCCTGGACTCTTTTTCCTGCCTCTCTGCCACCAATATGGGGGCCCTGGCTATTCTGTGGCTCTTCATCCTACTGCCTGGGATATTTTAACAGCTTGAAATGGCTCCCAGTATTACTGTACACAGGATAGCTGGGTCTCCGCCCTGAAATCATATAATATTGTATTAAAACCCAGGGAGGGTGGGTGTAGCACCTCCAGCTGCCCAGGGAAAGGCCACAGGAAAGGTTAGTGGGTTTCCCCACTGTGACACTTTCTCCATGGGTTTTTCATGGGTTTTTCTGTGGGAGACAGACTAGGCAGTTCTTCCACACACTTGGAACACTCCCCCCATGCTCAGTTCAGCAGGGAACTGAACTGAGCGGCTGCAGGGGGACTGGCCCAGTTAGCCTCTGGTGAGCTCTTCTCAGTGAGGGCTCTGATAGCTTGGGTGCATGGGCCCCTCAGGTCTGGCACAAGACCCTGAGATCTCTGGATGAGAGGAGGATCTGGACTGGTGTTTCTTGGCAGCTGTCCCCTGTCCCCTGGGCTAAGGGTGGGTGAGGCTGTGCCTTGCAGGGTGGGGGAGGGGTTCCATACGCTCATCTCTGAGATCAATTATTAAAGGAGGGTTTATAACGATCCAGCTTGAGGAGGTGGTGTCCTGAACTATGGGGTGGAGAGGATGTGGGGGCGATGGGAGGGATGAACCTGAAAGCATGACATGGGATTCCTCTGTCACAGCTGACACCAGTTCACACTCGCTGTCCTTCCTCCTTAAAAGACCTGGGTACAGGTGCTTAGAAGGGGCTGTAGAGAGCCAGGAAGCCACAGTGGAACATCAGGTTTCTGTTCAGACTCACATAAGGAAACCTTTTCATAATAAACCAGGGAGGTAGGATGTGCAGACTTAGGGCTTTTTGAAATGGACCATTCCTCATAGCCTCTGCACACTCATCCTGGACAAACGCAGAGACAAATGTCATGAAGAGATGGCACCCACACAGGAGCTGACGCAGGGTGGGTACTTCTCCCACTCACCTGTGGAGCCCTGGAGGACTGGGAAGACCTCCCTTCCCTTCCCTTCCCTTCCCTTCCCTCCCCTTCCCTCCTCTCTCCTTCCCTCCTAGTGAGAGTGGATTTCTAGGCTGTAGAGGAGGAATGCTTTAGCAGTACCCACCAGGGGGCACTGCTGTCCCATTTTAGAAGTTTAGGGAACCAATGGTTCCTGTTTACTGCAGACACCTGGCCTGCTGCAAGTCTCTCAGTCAGTGGGGACACTTAGGATGTAAACTCCAGAGTTCAAGAGCGTGGGAGGGGGCTGTGGCTGTAGCTGCAGAGCTGGAGGAGACAGGAATCAGCATTCATGCAAAACAGGGAGTGATTCCTGAGTTGAGCTGATTGAGATTAACAGGATCTGGTAAGACTGAGCCATGGTGTGTGTGAGCCAAAGAGAGAAGAATGAATAGAACTCAGCCAGAGAGGCTGGCCCTGAGATAGAAGGTCAAGAGACTTTCTGTGGTCAGAGCCCATCCATGTAAGCACACTGCTAGACCCACTATGGCATCCTTGCTAGGGCAACCATTAGGACTCCTCTCTCTCTCCCCCGTCCCTCCCTCCCCCTTTCTGGCTCTCTCTCTTCCTCCTTTATCTTCTCCCTCCTCCTTCCTCTTCCTCCTCCTCCTCCTTTTTCTTCTTCTTCCTCTTCCTCCTCCTCCTCCTTCTGGCCAGGGGTTTAGCCAGGCAGCATGAGGCCCTGTCTGAGACCTGAAATAAACACTTACCATATTCCAGGGCTGGTGTCTCTGAGTAATTCTGGCCCAGCTTTTTCCATTGATAACCTTCACTGCCCTAGAAAGTGTCATATTAAAATATAAAGTTGGGCATAGTGGCACACCTTTAATTTTAGCACTCAAGAGGCAGAAGTAAGAGAATCTCTGAATTTGAAACCAGACTGGTCTATGTAGCAAGTTCCAAGATAGCTAGGGCTATGTAGTGAGATTCTGCCTTAAAAAAGAAAACAAAAAACTAACAAACCATAAAACATTACAAGAAAAAAAATATACCTTTAAAGAATTATGCAGTGAGTGAAATAAACAGCCTAAATGGCCCATTAGGTAGCAAATGCATACAGCATACCTAGACCACTCTACACAGCTACTTCCTCAGCAGACATCACCAATCAATCACCAATCGCATTTTCTTGGCCTAGGTGCTCTCTGGACATGCTTAATGGTCTTCATTACTCATCGTGGCCTTAGATTCCTCAACTCAGCACTCTGAATCAATTTGTTGGAACTCAGTGAAAACAGTTGGCATCTTTTAAGCTCTCAGGGTTATGACAAACCATGAAGTTCTACTTGAGTGCTTCCTGGTGGAAAGCTAAAGGGGAAGTTTCAGGGATAACCCTTCTTGTCCCTGTCCTTAGTGATAGCAAAGGTGACTTCTTGGATGCTAGAACTCAAGGCTAATCCCCAACCGGTGACAACTTTTCTGTCACTGGGCCAACAAAAGCAAAAAAGGAGCCTGTGGTGTGCCCAGCTGTGTGCTACCCACTAGCAGTAGGCACAAAAGCTGTGTGCTCTTTGCCAAGGAAAACCTGGGAAGGCCAACGGCTGATGCAGTGGGGCCCCAATTTTACCCAGCAGTTAGTATTGAAATAGCACGTGCCTGGAGCCCTGCTTCACAGATAACTGAGGAGCTTACGGTGTTAGCTTAGCCTACTGCCTGAGCTGGAGACATGGAGCAGGAGATTTGATGACATTGCTGCATGGTGGAGTTATGCCAAGAATACCTAACCGTGTCCCTTGTAAGCGGTGAGGAAGGCTAGTCAGAAGATGGCTGGGGCCTGACTCCTGCCCATTGGCCATTCTATAAGAGAGCATGCAGGGCAGGGTGGGAGTTCCAGCTACACAAGTTTAGTCCTGTGCTGCATGCATCAGGGTCCTGCATCAGATATGGAGAACTGAATGTGAAGCTGATCTCAGGTCTGTGTGGGGTCTGGAGAGGGTCTGATCCACTTAGAGGCCTCTGGGAGGTTGGAGGTAGCCATTGCTAACGTAACAAATGGCCGGCTGAACTCAGGGGAGGCTGCAGGACCCTGGGCACTGTTCTTGGGGGTTTCCCCCCATTCTCCCTGAAGCTTTGGACTTAGCAGGGTGATGTGGGACCCTCAGTGGGGTGCTTGTCACTTGGCAATCCCAGTCAGAGGATGTGCCCATTTCCCTTGGCTCACCCATCCTGAAGTGCCCCAGGTTGAACAGACCAGTCCAGTCTGTGGGAGGTGGGACATAGCAATTGCTAGGGTCTGTGGGGGTGACGGCTACCAGGTGGGTAAAGTGTTTCTACTCACGGTGCCTGTGGGAAGGAAGGAGTTCCATGTTGGGGTCTTTGCCAGGGGACCCCCTTGCCTTGGTCCCCTGAGGTTGGAGTCAGTACATACAGTGGGTCTCTTGCTCCCTGCTGCAGTCTCTTCTTAGCCTGAGTGTAGGGAAAGTGACTACTGGACTTGGGAGCCAAGACAACCCTTATACCCATACCTACCCATGCAAGCACACACAGAAGTAGCCGCTGTCAGCTAGCAGGGAATTAAGAGCCACTGCAGATTATGGTAGGCTCCACACTGAAAAACACTAAAGAATATGCCAGGGTCACAGGATAGGGGTTCAGTCCAGGCTGGAAGATCTTACCTGCCTACTCCACCTAAATCCTGGTGACTAGAGGGCACCAGTGCCGTCCAGGCTGTCATCCTTCCTGTCATGGTGCAGGCTAGGGACATGGCTGGGCAGAAGATTGTCACATTGGGTATGTTGAACCAAAGGAAGAAAGGTGCCCTTAGTAGTGCCCAATAGTGCCTGGGTCAGGCAGGACTGTGCCTTCCAGCCCCTGGGGAAGCCAATGGCAGTGCACAAGGACAATGATAGGCATAGATGATGACCAATGGAAAAGAAGGCTTAAATCTAGGATTGGTTTTGTATATAACCCATATGCAGGGGCTAAGAGAGGGTGTTGGGGGGAATCTCAGTGGTCAGTGTAGAGTTATTTCAGCTTGACTAACTGCTGTGGCCAGCAGGGAAGAGTTGTTCTAAATATCAGGCCAGGGTATGTGCGTGCACACACAGCACACTTGTGTGCCAGACTTTGGATGCCCCAAGGGCACAGTCTTTTCTTGACTAGGTGAAGTCACAGCCCTCCTCCCTGCAGACAAAGCGGCGGAGGGACCGTCAGAAGAGTACTCCAGATGCTGGTCAGTTGCCAAACTGTTGTAGATTGGGGTCCTTCAGGCAGTCATTTCCATAGAGGGGTCACAGGGTGTGTGTGGGGGGGGACATAGGCCCTGAGTCATCTAGCCACCAGGCCATCTCCTGGGTAGGGCTGGCACTTCTTCTTGCCTCGGGAGTGTCTGGCTGTTCTTTAGGGGTTTTCCAAACCCACCAACTAAGGTGAATCCATTCATCCCATGAGTGCTTTCTCGAAACTAATAGAATTCCGAGTCTCTTAAGAATGTCGCCACGGGGCTAGCAAGCAGTCTTAGCACATAAATGCTGTTGCTGAACAAAGATGCAATCCCGTGTTTGATCCCTGGGAACTCACACAAAAGTAGAAAGCATCAACTCCATAAAGGTGAACTCATGCCTCATGTATGCTACCTTGTATGCATGCCCCACACACTGATAATAAATTTTACATTAAAAAAAAAAAAAACAGAAGCTGGAGAGAGAGCTTAGTGATTAAGAGAACTGGCTGCCCATGCAGGTGTCCTTAGTCTATACTGTTGCTGGAAGCCATATCGATGTCTGTGGCCTGTGATGCTATGGAGGACCTGTGCCTGTGCTCCATGCAACCAATGGCCATGTTGATGTCTGCTACCTGGGACAATGATCCCTGCTCCCACTGACTATAAAAGGCAATGAAGTTACTTTTGCATTGGTACTGGTCATTGCAGACTCACAGTTGCAAAAAAGGGACATAGAAGGCTTCTGTGACAACTCCTACCTCCACCCCCCCCCCAAAGTAACAGCTTAGACAGGAAGCTATCAGAACTTGTGATAAGGATGTTGGAGTGTAACTCTCCATAACTTATGGCTCTGGTGGGGTGCACATGGGGAAGGACTCAGTTTTCTTTAAGTAGCTGGCCACTGGGAGTCTGATCATTCCCCAGTGAGTATATGGGCAACATAAATTAGACTTGTTTTTTCTTCCTTTTAGGGGGAGGCCATAAGAGTGGGGAGCAGACCAGGGAGCACTGGGAAGTGAGTGTGATCTGGGAGCATGATGTGTGATTCCCAAATAATAAAAATATGTTAGGAAAAAAAAAGCACTGGCTACTAGTCTAGATCCACAGGGTGGCTCACACTGTCCCCAGTTCTAGTATCAAGGGATCCAATGCCACCTTCTGGCCTCTGAGGGCACTGCATAGATAAGATGCAGAGACATACAAGATACACATATAAGAGGCAGGCAAAGACACATGCAAAAATAATAAAATAATTTTAAAACTCAGTGATGTGAAATGAGACAGGGGCTGTAGAGTGATAGCATTTGGCTTGCAGGGGGCTCTGGGCCCCAGTCCCAGCACTCTACAAAAATAACAAACCACAGAAGCAAAAAATCCTACCCCAGCCCACGTGGCCCATCCTGACCCCCAGAAAGATCCTGATGTGTACATGCACACATTACAAACCTGTGACAGGCACAGCCACTCACATGAATAGACACCTCAGCATGCAACGGCCAACTGCTGTGAGCACAAGGTAAGCCAAGTGCACAGTGCGACACAGGCCATCCTGGGGAAGGAAATAGAAGAATGGAGAATAGCTACAAGCAGGAAGCAGGAGTTAGGCTGTCCCCCCAACCCCCACTGAAATCAAGTCAGTTAGGACAAAAGAGCCCCGTTCCCAGAGCTCACAGGACAAACATTCATTTTGCTTAGGTCTTGTAAGGAAAACAGCTGTAACCCAGTGTGCCTGGGGGAGCACATTCAGTCCCACGAATGCTTCCTAAGAACCCCACAGTGAACCTCACCACCAGTGGCTCATCATCTCCTGCAAGTGGCCCTCCCATGACTGAATAAGGTCTACAAGGAGAAGATAGGGCTGTAACCTTCAGGAGACGACGTCTGGTCCCAGAGGCAAAGGATTCTGATGGAACAGAGCCTTCCTTCCCAAGTCACCTCAAATGCCTCAGGCAACAGCCTATGTCTGGAGCAGGATAGACCTTTCTGCAAGACGCTGGGGAGAAAGAACAGCTAAAGTCTGAAGCCCAGAGGCAGGATGGGTGGAAGGTGGGGACTGTAGGAGCCATGATTCGGTCTGTGATAGATAGCACCATGCCCACCATCCTGGCTAGACGACAACTGGGGACAATGACTAAGAGTGATTGCCCCTTTCATGAGGCCTCGTTCAGAAAAAGAAAGGAGAAGCTAGGCCTTTTCTGAGGCAGCTCACCCAGTAAGGGCCAGCTCTCCATCCGTGGACTCATGCAGGTAGTTACTACTATTGCCAAGAGCTTACTTCTATCCAGCCTGGAGGGAACCCTGGCTCATCCGGAAGAGCAGGGTCCATGAAGCTGTTGAATGTACAGTATTTTGGGGCCAGGGACATGAGGAATGCAAACACAAACTAGAAAATGCCCTTGTGTCCCGGACAAATAAGACAGCATTGGAAATTAGATTCCATCTTCCATCTTATCGTGTAAGTGCACATGATAAATGGAAGAAGCCAGTCTCTGGACTGGCTGCTGTCACCTGACTGCTACGTGATAGACTGTCCTACAGGCTACTCTATCAAGATGGGGAGGGGGGAAGCATGCACCAATCAAAATGTGAATGCAAATGAGATACTTCCTCCTGCTTCCCTCATCTCCCTGCTCCCATTCCCCAGCTGGCTTCTGATTTGAGCCTCCCCTCTGTGCACCTGGCAGGAAGACCTTCCTCAAGAGACCAGGGGAACTGTCTGCAGCTTACATGGGCGGAACTGCTTAGTTCAGGATGGGTTAACGGTTTACTTATCCAGCAGCTAGGGACAGGGGTCATCCAGGTGTGCTGTATAGACATCCTGCTTCTGAGCTTTTGAGTTCGGGTTGATGATGAGAGATGGGGTCACCGGGTCCCTACAACTGCACTGGGGGATGTGCGTGCCTGTCCTGTGACATTATCTGCTTTCCATCTCCTATGGTGGAAGGCCAAAGAAGGGCTCTACTGGAGGTAGAGAGAAGGGGCAAAGGGTAACCTAGAGGGTAAAGAGGGTAGTCTCAGGGTAGACTGTGGGGCAACTACCCTGGGGGGGCAGGTACCTGGTTTTACCCTGCATGTGGGTACTGTGCTCAACTGTTGGCAAAAGTTCCGAATTTCCGGTCAGCACGATGACTCTGGTCAGCTCCCCTGGGACTTGGCTGAGCTTGTGACTTGATTTGGCAAGCAGGATATGGGGAAGAGACAGTATGCCAACCCCTAAGCCACAGTCTCAAGTAGTTGTGAACACAGGCACACACACACACACACGTACACACATGTACAGAGGCAGAGACAGTGACAAACAGAAAGACACACACCAGGCACTGCAACAGAGACAGAGTCAGAGACACAGTGACAAACAGAAAGACATCACACACACACACACACACACACACACACACATACACACACACACACACACACCAGGCACTGCAATATGAGTCCAGGTCATCATGATGGAAGATTAGAGGTAGGGTACTCAGCACCCGGTCCAGGCAGCAGCAGCCCACCCACCCCCAGCAGAGCTACCTGCTCACTCCCAGACACTTATAGTCAGCCACAGGCACAAGTGAAAGCCAGCAGAGCCTGTGGCTGATCTGCATAAACTGTGGTTTTGTGCCTAGAACTGGAATGTCAGTTACTCCACCTGGTCCCTAGCCAATCTGATCGTGACCTCATACAACATATAACAGTACTGACAGTTGCTTCTGAGCCCTTGACAGATGGTACCTCATCTCAGCCTTGCAGGCACATTCTCTCAGTTACTCATCAGAAAGGCAGGATTGAGGCAGCGGACAGTGGTCCAGGGCAAGACTGAGGGACAGTTGGAGGCAGCATGGAGCCGAGATGCCCGTCCTCACAGACTCGCTGTCTGTCTCCTGCCTGACAAGCCCTAATGTCAGC
>JADRCC010577313.1:10553-27572 GCA_019843855.1 Hylomyscus alleni
AGAGAGAGAGAGAGAGAGAGAGAGAGAGAGAGAGAGAGAGAGAGAGAAAGAAAGATTTGAAACTGTTAACAGTTTAGATGAACTAATGCTTTTAGTAGTAAAATGAACCTAGTGTATAGTTTGGCAGTGGTCAAATACTGGATAGACTTTGGCTGGAAGAGGAAAATGTTTGAATTGAATTCCATGTGGAAGAAGGCTGCAGTGCTTAACTATCCTCTTTCTTATCCCATCCCTTTTGAGTCCCAGCCAGGACCAAAGTTCATCACCTCCAGCGACCACACACGGAGGTGGCCATCCTCATGCGCAGTCACCAGGAGAGGAGGTTGTGGTTCCACGGAGCTGATGGGTGCGGGCTGTTTCTTGCTTGTTGACTGCTGCTCTCCAACCATGTCTGTTTGCTCACCTGGTAAGAGAGACTCATGAGCTCTGCTGGTATTTGCAACACTCGGAGTTTCAAGCTTTATGGAACACCAAAGAAGAGATGGGAGGGAAAGACCAATGTAGGGTTTTCTCAAAAAAATTTTAGTTTAAACTTGAGAAGACTCAGCAGGAAGCAAACAGGAAAAGTATCAGCTCAATGGAATCCTGGATCACTGGAAAATCTAAACGACTTGGTTGGGGTCCTACTGTAAGAACCTCTAGAAGATTCTGCATGTGGTGGCTAAACCTTGTCAAAGTTTTAACACATCTAGAATGTTTTATAAATCTAGCATAAGTTTTAGCAAAATGCATTGGAGACTAAAAAATTCAGGAGTCTTTGGGATTTTAAAAACCTAGAATTAGCACAAAAGGCATCATTTGGTTTTTGTCCAGGCTGAGAATGTTTCTAAACATGTCATTCTTTTTTTTTTATTGATTTACATTTTATTGCAATATGGTAAGAAAAGATACATAATTTCACTTTATCTGAATTTGTTAACATTCAAAAACATATTTTAAGTCAATAGAATTACATCACATTTTTCTTTCCCTTTTGTACCCCAAGTCCTCCCAGAAATCCCACTTCAATACCTGCCATACCTTTCGGTTTTTTAAATTTTGTCATATTCTTTAAAATTTATAAAATATTGTAACAATAAAAATGAGTATTATAAAAGTTGTTTGATATAAAACAACAATCAATTGAACAGTCTTCTGTAGATGCTTGTCTACAGCAATACTGAAAATACATACATTTTTTCTCAATATAAATTTTAAATAACTCCAAGCATATTAACTGTGTATTTTAAAATAATACATCACTGCTAGTTTTTTAAAGATGAACATAAATAAAGTCTTTTTGTTTGTTTGGTTGGTTTATTTTGTTTTTAGTAGAGCTAAAATCTTGGCTCTTACTGTGGTACAAGCCCAAAATAAGAACAATTTTTAGACATTGTAGTTCATTGTAATAAGGTTGTACTTCAATGACCCTCACATCACCAAAGGATTTTACCTCCATAGTAGTTAAGCTGAGAGTTGACAGTTCTGCTGCGCCAAGGAATGAACTGTAGTCACGATTTTTGGATACAGATTTCCTGCTATGGTCAAAACTATTTGACTTGAGTGAGTGACTTTATTCTCAGGCCACAGAGAACAGATTACATTCTTTTAAGAAATGGTGTGTGTATTAAGATGGTCTATCCATAAAGTCATTCACCAACTGTTTCAATGAACAATGGTTCTGCTTGGAGGGTGGCACAGACATTAGGTGAGGATAAGAATCTGGTTCATTGGCTGTGATGATTTTGAAAAGCATTCATCTCAGAGAAAGAATAATTTATAAAGTCCTCTTCTTCAAAATTGATACAGTAGTTACAAACATTAAGCAATACATTCAATCTCACTCTTTGTTTTTCTCTTACAGGCCACCTCCCAAATTGTCTAAGTTTTGGCTCTATAAATAATTTCGAAATATGAACATGTCATTCCTTTTTAAATGAATATATATCAAGAATAATGAGCTTCCTGATGTCTTCACTCATGTATAGAATATACAGTAGTCATATTTACTATGCATTACTCTTCCACATTCTTTCTCCCTTCCATTGATGCCCTTAAAAGGTATCATTTTAGTAGAGATCCTTTCCTTTAGACTACCAAGACGCTCAAACACTTCAATATTCAGTTACAGAAAGAGCACATCAAGACTATTCTATCACATGAAATCCTTGTTGCAAAGGAGCTGCCTGGTTTGGGCCATAGCTCTGTGGTGGGGTGCTTGCCCAGGATGTGTGAGGCCTCATGACACAAAGAGAAAGAAAAGACTCAGCCTCCTGATTCGACAGAAATGAGTTCATACTGACCTTTGATCTCACTCATACTGACCTTTGACCTCGGTGTCATGTATACTTTGCTTACTTCCCTGAATGGAAAAGAGAGACAAGATGTTTCTATAGCCGGAAGGTGGTGGTGCTTGCCTTTAACCTCAGCACTTGGGAGGCAGAGGCAGGTGGGTTTCTGAGTTCGAGGCCAGCCTGGTCTACACAGAGAAACCCTGTCTCAAAAATCCAAAAAAAAAAAAGGGGGGGGGGCAGGCGGTGGTGGTGCATGTCTTTAATCCCAGCACTTGGGAGGCAAGAGGCAGGTGGGTTTCTGAGTTTGAGGCCAGCCTGGTCTACAGAGTGAGTTCCAGAACAGCTAGGGAAACCCTGTCTCAAAAAAAAAATAATTCAAAAATATAAAAAAAAAAAGATGTTTCTATGACATTGCAAGGGAATGAGATCTACTAGGTGGGCAGCTCCTGCAGAGAGCTAAGTTGACGTTGTTAAGTATTAATGTTAAAAGTCACTTTAAAATTATTTCTTTGAGATAGTGTACCACAGAGCTTTTCATAGTGCTAAATGGAAGAGCTATAAAATAATGGCATTTCCTGGTGACTTGCGCTAGTGACAGTGATTAGGCCCCAGTGCATGCCCAATTCTTGGTATGCTCATCTCTCATTTTACAGACAACATAAACTTAGTTTTTAGTGACAAGGGTAGACTGAATCTGGAAGTACACAGAAGACTAAGATTTTGGCATGGTTCTGCCTGGTTTTTATATCTATCCAGTTATGTTTGCTTTCTACCACACTAGTTTTTTTCTTTTTTCAAAATAACTTCTGTGTGAAAATTTGACTTAATAAAATCCTGATTGGAAAAGCACTCTGCAAAAATTTTTAAAATTGGAACTGACAACACAGAAGACTGCTGCTGCATTATTTTATGGGCTGCGATCTAATTATACAACATGTGAAATATGATAACATAGGAGAGGTGCCCAAAATCAGTGGGTGATTTTACAAGCATAAAAACAATGTTATCTCGGCCTCACACCTACCTTGCTACTCTGCGGACCCTTGCTTGAGTCACATTGGGTTGACGAGCATATAGAATCCTGGCTTGATCTCCTGAAGAGGGATGAAGGAGACACAGGATGGAAAGGTCAGCTACTCCACAGAACCCAGAGTGTCCTCTATTCCAGTTTCAGGAGGTTATCTCCTCCTCGTGTATGCGAGTGTCCCACTCGGTAGTCTACATCCTATGCAATGAATGTTCACTGGTTTGGTGTTAGAAGAGAATGCTTGAAAGCTGCGGCATGGAAGGATATGGGTGCTGGCTGGGTCTAGGAAACTCAGACTTGGCCCATATCTCTGCTGACATTTGATTGAGCCATTGATTTTCCCACACTGCAATGCAGGGGCAGATGGGAGTGATAGTGACGAGCCTAGTTAACTTTTGCACTGTGTTAGTTTTTTTCTGCCCTGGCCCTGTTTGTTCTCTTTGTGGGAATGGGCTGAAAGATAGCTTACATACAAAGAACAGCCCTGATAATAGTCTCCAAGGAATTTTTATGTAATTTTAAGACAATGTATAAAGAAGGTGTTACATTATGACTCACTAACAAGTGAACCCTCACTATAGCACAGAAACCTTTCATTTCCCTCTAGAGATTCCTTTTAATGTTGTTGCTTAAAACTCCAAACTTCTAAAGTGAAGATAAATAGGAAATAGAAAGAAAAAACACTTTTAATTAGACATTTAATAAAGAATCCTCTACTCTCCCAGGGGCGGATGGGATTGCCCAGTTCTGTTGGATAGTGCATGAGACCTGCAATGCCATTACTATCTGTGTCCTCTAAGTCCCAAATTTGCTGCACATCTGTGCCGACAGTGTTAGATTTAGCAAAAAGTATGATCCAATGAGCAGTCTTCATTTTTCTACTGTAGTAAAGGGAGATGTGAGGCCAACGTGGTAAGGGTTCACACAGGGAGGCTGCCATGTCAAGGTCTACACAGAGAGACCAACATAGTAAGGCTCTACATAGTAAGGGTGACATGATAAGGGTCTTCACAGTGAGACTGACATGGTAGTAAGGGTCTATTCAATCAACATGTCAGGCCCCTAGAGTGACAGCAAGAAAACAAAGGAGTCAGCTCAATGCCCCTCTTCCTTCTGCTGTCCCTTCCTTAATGCTGAGAGATGGGTAGCTCACCTCACCTACCTGGGTTCCAGATAGCACTATGTGGCCACAAAGTTCTAAGTTACCTTATACATTCAGGACCTCGGAAGAGGAACATTATGTCATTAATTCGAAAGCGTTTGGGATCCAAATCTGGATCTGTAGAGAAGCAATCCTCGGGCCGGTATCTGAAAATAAGCACATCCTTGCCTAGTAAACTGTACCAACTATGAGTCTCAACTTACTTTCATTGTCGTAAACCCAATGCAGTCTAACAACTTCAGATGTTATTGCTGTAAATAAAGTAGAAGTCTAGGGGTTCAGTTAGGAACCCCTAACTTTACTTAAGGCTTTACAGAACCATGTGACCATCAGATGACCTACAAGTCTTTATTCCGATTAATTGGGGCTGCAGAGGAACAATGGAAGGTTTCATGCAGTTTAAACAGAATTTTATTCTGAACATGTGGAACGATTGGGTTCAGTTAACTGCAATGTGCTCCCATTGCTCTAGTCTTGCATGGACTCAGATCCCATGGAACTTCAAGTCTTGGGAATAGAACAGTAGTCTCTAACTACCTACACTACACTCTATGTGCCATCACTTAAATATTTTCATTCCTTAGGGAGAGTTGACCTTTTAGCAATGCACCCTTTTCCTTTAAGGGAAATGACTTCTGTTAATTTGAGCTGATGAGTGATTGCTAAAATTTGGATCTAGAACATCTTTAAAGAAACCATATTTTAAAGGCTTGCTCTCCAGATTGGTGCGTTTGGGAGGCAGTGGGCCTTTTAGAGGTGGTGCCTGGTCAGAGGTTTTCTAGTCATTTGGAAAGTAGATCCATCAGGCACCTTCTCCTCGTCTTTCTGCTTATTTTTTCTCTATGAGATGTTCCAAATCTTATCTGATGACTTCTCACAGGCCCAAAGCAACTTGACCCTCTGAAACCAGGAGCCACAGCCACTGAAAGGAGACTAGCAAGGTGGTGCAGGGGTCTTGTATGGATGGGAACAATATAAAAAAAGAAGCTTGAAAATTTGAGGACCTTTTTAGTTCAATGGTTAGATATATGTGGTCATCAATCAATCATGAAATAGATTATTAATTAGCAAGAAATGTTACTAATTTTGAACCTCTAAATCATAATAGTCTTGAGAGAGAAGGGTTGTTTCTCTCTGACTGGTGAAAGAGTAAGACAAAATGAAGTATATTAAGAAACAGCAGGTTGGAGAGGTGGTTCAATGGGTAAGGGCACTGTTGCTCTTATGGTGGTCCTATGTTCCACTCCCAGCATCCATATGGCAGCTCACAACTGTCTGTAAATCTAGTACCAGGGAATCTGATACCTTCTTCTGGCCTCTGTAGGCACTAGACACACAGGAGGTACACAGACATACATGTAGAGAAAACACTTACACATATAAAGTTGAATTATAAATAAAACAGTAGAAATGGCCTCCACCATAAATATAGGAATAGCATTCAGTTTTATAACCAGTAAAGCTGGAACTATATTACTGTACACAGTTCTGGGATAAGCTGTGTCTTTTCCAAAAGACTCAAGTAATTCTAAATAAAAAAAAATATTCTATGTATATGTGTGTTTGTAGATGTGTAGTGGCTGAAGGATAACCTCTGTGTTGTTATCCTGGTATAGGACCCACTGTTTTTAAGACAGAATATCTCACTGGCCTTCAACTTGTCAAGCAGACTAGGCTGATTGGTGGCTAGCAAGCCCTAGGTATCTACTTGTCCCTTCTTCCCCAGGGCTGGGGTTATAAGTATGTATTTTTTATATTTATTATAAGTATTTTTATACTTAGGTCCAGGGGTTGAGCTCAGGTCCTTGTGCTTGCAGTGAAAATACCTTCCTCACTGAACAATCTCCCAGGATCCTACTGCTTTAAAATAATTGTCTGCCTATAGAAAAGAGATGCAATGTATAACTCACCATAGTTGGTGGCTTTTATTGAGCACTATCTTTGCATGTATTCCTTGGCAAAATTCTGGGTACTTAAGCAAGAAAAATTGCTACCTTGATATTGGAAATAGCTCAAGACAGCTGCCCCCTTTTCACAGTGGCATCGGCACTGATCTTTTTTATCTCTCTTCTTTGCCTTCTCAGCAGTGAGTCAGACACGAACTGACACTTTCAATGGGAGAACTGTTCATAAGAGTGTGAGGAATTGTCTAGTGAGTGTAGACATAGGTATCAAATGACAAGTATGCAGTGCAAAAGAAAAGTCTGAGGACAGACATTGATTGTTAGGATGGGGCCAACTTTTGATGAAGAGAGCTGTGGTCCAGGTAGACCAGTAGGAGATGATGCTCTCTAACTAGAGGTAGAGATTTTTTATGTGCTTTCCTCTTTTCCTTCTTCTTTTCCCTTTTGAAACCCTTCTTCTCTAAGCTAAGCTTGATTGTATTTCGGTTTATTTAAGATTATTGGGCATTTTTATTGGCCAATAATTTTACAAGCCTCCTTGATATAGAATGTCCATCTAAGATCCCAAATTTCATACCTCAAAGTACACAGGTCCAAACAGCCTATTATTTACAGTTCAGCCACACAGATAATACATTATGCTACTTCCTTTAAACCAATGTCAAGAGATGATGCTTAATTAGGGAGAGTAAAGACTCTAGTCATGAACTAGAACATTCCAACATAAGTGGTTGAGATACAAGATGCACCCGATACATTGGCCCATGCTAGAGGCATCGTGTAAATTGGATATGATGACGTGAATGAGAAGAAAATTCTTTCTGAATGTTTATTACCATTTGTATTTGGTAAAGAAGTAGGATTGGTGGCACTAGGAATACAGAGGGAGAAGAAGCTTGATGGAGGGACAGAGGTCTGGAATTGTGAAGCTTGAAGTGATTGGGGAATGATCATATTTCTAGGATATAATTGGATATGTGGAACACTGGGGAATAACTGGGACCAGCAGGACCCAGACACCCAGGAACTATGCCAGTGGCATGGATTCCTTTTGGTCTGGGCTGGTGCCCTGAACAGACCTTGGGTGTTAACTCCGCAGCCAGTCCCACAACACCCAGAAGAAGCTCCACTCCCAGACACTCTAACATGCCCAGGAGCACAGGAACCCAGAATCATAGGATCAGAGAGACAGCTGAACTCTGGGGAGTTCTGATACCACCAGGATCACAGGAAGGACAGGCTCCAGCAAGATATAGCCAGGGCAGGTAGCACTAGAGATAACCAGATGGCAGCATGCAAGCAGAAGAACATAAGCAACAGAAACCAAGGTTACTTGGCATCATCAGAACCCAGTTCTCTCACCATAGCAAGTCCTGAACACACCATCACACCAGAAAAGCAGGATTCAGATCTAAAAACACTTCTCATGGTGATGATAGAGGACTTTAAGATGGACATAAATAACTCCCTCAAAGAAATACAGGAGAACACAGGTAAACAGCTAGAAGCTCTTCAAGAGGAAACACAAAAATCCCTCAAAGAACTACAGGAAAATACAACCAAACAGAGAAAGGAAATGAACAAAACCATCCAGAATCTAAAAATGGAAATGAAAACAATGAAGAAATCACAAAGGGAGACAATCCTGCAGCTAGAAAACCTAGGAAAGAGATCAGGAGTCATAGATGCAAGCATCACCAACAGAATACAGGAGATAGAAGAGAGAATCTCAGGGGCAGAAGATACCATAGAAAACATTGACACAACAGTCAAAAAAATGCAAAAAGCAAAAAGCTCTTAACCCAAAATATCCAAGAAATCCAGGACACAATGAGAAGACCAAACCTAAGGATAATAGGTATAGAAGAGAGTGAAGACTATCAATGTAATGGGCCAGTAAATATCTTCAACAAAATTATAGAAGAAAACTTCCCTAATCTAAAGAAAGAGAAGCCCATAAACATACAAGAAGCCTACAGAACTCCAAATAGATTGGATCAGGAAAGAAATTCCTCCCATCACATAATAGTCAAAACACAAAAATGCACAAAACAAAGAAAGAATTTTGAAATCAGTAAGAGAAAAAGGTCGAGTAACATATAAAGTCAGGCCTATCAGAATTACACCAGACTTCTAACCAGAGACTATGAAAGCTAGAATCTTCCATTGGGCAGATGTCATACAGACCCTAAGAGAACACAAATACCAGCCCAGGCTACTATACCCAGGAAAACTCTCAATAATCATAGATGGAGAAACCAAGATATTGCACAACAAAAACAAATTTACACAATGTCTTTCCACAAATCCAGCCCTACAAAGGATAATAGATGGAAAATGCCAACACAAGAAGGGAAACTACACCCTAGAAAAAGCAAGAAAGTAATCTTCTTTCAACCAACCCAAGAGAAGATAGCCACACAAACATAAAAATAACATCAAAAATAATAGGAAGCAACAATAACTATTCCTTAATATCTCTTAATGTCAATGGACTCAATTCCTCAATAAAAAGACATAGACTAACAGACTGGATAGGTAAACAGGAGGCAGCATTTTGCTGCATACAGGAAACCTACCTCAGTGACAAAGATAGCTAATACCTCAGAGTAAAGCAATTTTCCTAGCAAGGTGGTTCCAAGAAACAAGCTGGAGTAGTCATCCTAATATTGAATAAAATCAACTTTCAACCAAAAGTTATCAAAAAAGATAAGGAAGAACACTTCATACTGGTCAAAGAAAAAAATCTACCAAGATGAACTCTCAGTTTTGAACATCTATGTCCCAAATGCAAGGACACCCATATTCATAAAAAAAAAAAAAAAACTTTACTAAAGCTCAAAGCACACATTGCACTGCACACAATAATAGTGGGAGACTTCAGCACCCCACTCTCAACAATGTCGATCATGGAAGCAGAAACTAAACAGAGACACAGTGAAGCTAACAGAAGTTATGAAGCAAATGAATATAACATATTTATAGAACATTTCATCCTAAAGCAAAAGAATATACCTTCTTCTCAGCACCTCATGGTACCTTCTCCAAAACTGGCCATATAATTGGTCACAAAACAGGCCTCAACAGATACAAGCAGATTGAAATAATCTCATGCACCCTATCAGATTACCAGAGACTAAGTCTGGTCTTAAATACCAACAGAAACAATGGAAAGCACACATACACATGGAAGCTAAACAACGCTCTACTCAATGATAACTTGTTTAAGGAAGAAATAAAGAAAGAAATTAAAGGCTTTTTAGAATTAAATGAAAATGAAGGCACACCATACCAAAACTTATGGGACACAATGAAAGCAGTAGTAAGAGGAAAACTCATAGCTCTGAGTGCCTACAAAAAGAAACTGAAGAGAGCTTACACTAGCACCTTGACAGCACACCTGAAAACTCTAGAACAAAACAAAGGAATATACCCAGGAGGAGTAGATGGCAGGAAATAATCAAACTCAGGCCCAAAATAAACCAAATAGAAGCAAAAAGAACTATGCAAAGAATCAACAAAACCAGGAGCAGGTTCTTTGAGAAAAATCAAGATAGATAAACCCTTAGCCAAACTAACCAGAGGGCACAGAGATGGTATCCAAACTAGTAAAATCAGAAATTAAAAGGGAGACATAATGACGAAATATATCTTAAAATAATTATTCTGTTTGTTGAATATTAACAATTGAAAATGTTAAAATCATGTTCAACAAACATCATGGAAATATTGATAATTTTTCTCACTGTGCTTGAAATTAGCATTTTCTTAATGTTTAACTTCAAAGAGTTCCTGCTATTTTGAAATTTTTAAAATATACTTACTGATAAAATAAAAAATAATTAGATATGTGCAACTTGAAAGTTTGTAAATATTAGTGTGTCAAGTTATTACACATTTTAAATATTTGTTGGGGCTAGAGATATGGCTGAGTGGTTAAGAGCACTGGCTGATCTTCTAGTGGACCCAAATTTGATTTCTAGCATCCACATGCTGACTCACAATTGTTTGTAACTCTAGCCTCAGGGGATTCAATGTCCTCTTCTGGCCTCTGCCAAGTATCAGGCAAAACATCCATATAAAAATAAATAAAATTTAAAAATAAAATTAAAACCATTTATTGATGTCATAAATTTAAACATGGAAAGATCAGATATTTATGTAAAGAACAAATATCTTGGGTATACAAATATTTATGGTTTTCCCATAACAATCAGAATTTAGACATTCAAAACATAATGTACTTATGAGAATAACTTCAGGGAAAATTCTCCATTACCAACACCTCCTTTCTTTGAGTATTGCTTGTTATTTAAACTTGAATGCAGCAAAATATCCTATTCCTTAGGGTAAATACAACACTTACATTTCTTTGACAGTAGCTGCTATAAAATTCCATAAGATAAGCATGCCATTTAAGGTCGCACACACTATCAAATTATATCCCTCTGTTTGAAATACATCAATGCAGTTCACATCCGTATTGACAGCAGGACTCTGAAGAAAAAGAACACAGATGTAGATTGGTGGGAACACATAGACTAATTAAAAATGTTATAGCTACATGCTGGAAACACTTCAAACAGTGTCGTAATATGTTCACAGCCACTGAGTATGAAATTTACTACCCCGAACCCCTTTAGCATGAGAAAATTTAGCTTGGATATTTCATTGAAACAACAAAAACATCCTCCCTTCTCTTCTGGTCCCTTTTCATTTAGCCATGACTTATTCTGCTTCTCTCTCTCTCTCTCTCTCTCTCTCTCTCTCTCTCTCCCCCCCCTCCTCTTCAGTCATCTTGAGAAAAACAAAAACGAAAACCAATCCACATTAGCCATTTCCACTGACAGGCCAACCCTTCACTTGACAAATTTACCTGTCCAGCTTCTGATACATCATACTTTACGGAAACAGGTTTTTTGTTTGTTTGTTTGTTTTGTTTTTTTGTATATCAACAGCTAGTTATACGTGCTTCTTTGCAGTTATCTTGCCTTGGATATTTGTTGAGCATCTTAGGTTCTTAGAATACAGATCTAAATATAGCATCTGTGATATGATATGAGAACTTAAAGTATGTAGATGAAATGCTAATGACTGAGCAATCTGAAAATGCTGAATTGGAGACACGTGCAAGACTTGATAGAGACACACGATGACATCTACTTAAGATGAGCAGACTCTCGTTTTAACAGTTCTTCATGTTCTCTCCCTTCTGAGATGCCTTAACGCTCATCATCGATGGCTTTCCTGGTTTTGCTTGTATTCTCATTTGGATCTTGGACATTTCCCCAATGCTAAAAGCTTAGTTCCCCAGCCTGTGGCACTATTGGAAGGAAGATGCTGGAGCCTTTTAGAAGTTAGACTAAGTGAGTACATGCCCTTCAAAGGGATATTGTGGCCTTACCTTTCTTCTCTTTCTCTCTCTCTCCCTCAGTTTCTAACCTTTATATGGAGCAAATTCGTGTGCTCAGTTTCTACATGGCCCCACAACAACTGGGTCAAGGACTTTGGACTGGGGCTTTGCACTGAAAAATTAATCTTTCTTTTAAGTTATTTCTCTCAAAGACTTTGTCTCAGTGATGGAAAGCTGGCTGACACAGCTTGGGACTCATCACCACCTATTTTTCCGTCTTTGATTTAATGCTTTCTTGTTCTGTCCACCTTTTAATATTAAAATCTTTAGTGTTTTCCTCCTGCACATTTGTCTTTCCTTTTTCTTTTCTCCATCTCCATCTTTGGACTTTAGTCTTATTCCATTTATAATAGTCCTTTAAGCAGAATCAGGGGTGAACAACCCATACCACAAATCTGATCAGGGTAATCTCCATGCTTTCTGTTGTAATAACAACCTCAATGTTAATGTTCTAAGAATTTAGTCTAGTTCTCTCTCCAAAGTTATAGGCTTGAACACTTGTATTTTAGTTAATAAGACCAATGTGCCCGATCCTTTAACTACATGGTACTTTCCTTCTTCCTTCTTCCACCATGTGAGCTCCACCACCAATGAAGTAATGTTGAGTTCTATTAATTTTACTGCTTAAGCTTTTTAAAATTCTGTTTATTTTTATTTCATGTATATGAATGTTTGACCACATGTACCTGTGCACTTTGTTTATACCATTGCCACTGATGCCAGAAGAGGGCATTGTACACCCTGATACTGGAGTTACAGTTCAGTTGTGAGCCAACATGTGGGTGCTAGGAATCAAACACTATCCTCTGGAAGAGCAGCTAGTGTTATTAACCATTGAGGCCATCTCTCCAGTTGTCACTTAAACATCTTTAAAACCTTCTTTCCCTTACCATCTTTACTGTCATGACCTTTTTTTCTTGGAAGCCGAACAATAGCCTACTGCCAGAATCTTTGGACTTTAGTCTTACTCCATTTATATTAGTCACTTAAGCAGAATCAGGGGTGAACAACCCATACCACAAATCTTATCAGGTCATTTTTCATTAAAGCCCTTCCATGAGCTCCCATTCCTCAGTCATGAGTCCATAAGTCCTACCTACCTTTTCACTTCTATCTTCTACCACTCTGGTCCTTCTCCACTTGCACTGAGATACTTGCTCTCTTTCATAGATCACACGGTATCTTATCTCCATGATATAATCTTCTTCTCCTTTTGGGCTTCATCTTCTCTTCTTACTTCCCTTTAGAAACTCAGCAATTATGTTTTTCGAGACCTACCCATCCCCAACTGCTGGCATTCCAAGAGGCTGCTTCTACACCTATCTTGGTATTCCCAGTACAGAGAACGGCACATGTCATACACTAAATACTCAGTAAAAAGTACTTCATAAACAAAAGTTTCTTATGAGAAGACTGTTTATGTACAATCTAATTTCTTTCCTAAGTGGCTTTGAATTTTTTATTGGATATTTTGTGTAATTACATTTCACATGTTATGTCCTTTCCCGATATTCCCTCTGGAAGAGCCCTATCCTACCCCTTCTCTCCCTGATTCTATGAAGGTGCTCCCCCTCCCACATATCCACTCCCACCTCATCACCCTGGATTCTCCTACACTGGGAATTAAGCTTTCACAGGACCAAGAGCCTCTCCTACTGATGTCAGACAATGCATCCTCTGCTACATATGTGGCTAGAGCCATGGGTTCCTCCACGTGTACTCTTTGGTTGGTGGTTTAGTCCCTGGGAGCTCTGGGAGTTTGGGTGGATATTGTTGTTTTGTGGTTCTGAATTTAATATAGATAATCTTAATGTAGGTTGCAACAGGATGTGCTAGGATGTTAATTATGACAAATATCAAAGATGAAATAGAAAACCAGAGATAATTTAAACTTGCATAATGTCTTAAGAGTCACTTTCATCGTATTTTTCTCTCAAGTGCATGTGTGTATACTATTCATGTGTATGATTGTATACAGAAGCTCAAAATTGACATTGGACGGGTATCTTCCTCAATCTCTCTCCATGTTAATTGCGGGAAGGGTTCTTCAGTTGAGCTTAGGGTCTGCTAATTTTGGTAGACTAGCTAGCCACCTTTTTCTAGGGCTCCCCTGTGTCCACCTCCTGAGTGCTGGATTACAGTTGGCTGGCATGATGGCTCAGCTTTTATGTGAGTCCTTGAAATGTGAACTCTGGTCTTAATGCTGGTGTAGCAAGCACCACCTATTTAGCCATCGCTCCAGCTCCATGTCTGCTGTACTTTACTAATTTGTCATATAATTTAAAGAGGTCATGTTTCAGTTCACCTATGTACATGACTAGTGCCTTGGTTCCAACTCACTGTAGACTCATCTTTCTTCTGTTGTTAGCTACATACAGTGTTTCATACAGCATGTGTGTATGTCCAAACCCAGTTCCAGTGACAGAGTTGGAAGATGTAGGTTAGAATCGCTCTCTGATTTGTATTAATTTCAAAGCTCTTTAATCTAATAATAAAATCTTTTATTGAAACTTCCAATGTAATTCAAGTTCAGTGCTATGCTGACATTTGCTTCAATATGAGGAAAACAATATCTTCTCTTTATTAACATAATCCAATAGACATATTTCAAATTCTATTAAGACAGGCTGTATAATTTTCTTGTGGGCTACATTACAGTTATTTAACTAGTTATGGGGGAGAGCCTGAAGGCTTCCTTTGATTGGTTCTTTTATAACATGAAGTCATCGTGTAGGTTTTGGTGTCTTTGACCTTGAAAAACTGAGAAGCAGAGATACTTTAAGCTAATATTAGAGTCCACTAATAAAGTTAATGAAGATCCATTTAAAACAATCTAAAGACCTAGATGTTTTAAGAACAAAACAAAAACAAAATGACAGCTTCCTTATTTCCCTGTCTTCAGCCTCAACGTCAAACATCTTGCATACTTCACCCTCAGACGTCTATGCCTGCGAGCATGTCACAGAAATAGCTTTTTGAAGAGACTTTCGATCAAGTTGTCAATTTCAATACGTACAGACACTTGGGGGAGAGTTTTTGAAAGGTGTCTGAACTCTACTAGTAATTGTGAATGTTTTCCTGGTCATAAACATTTCAAGCATCCCGAGACAATTCTGTGGTAGCAGAGGCAATGTGAGCATAACAAGGCCCACGGCATGGGTAATGTTTCAAAAACATGGTGCTAAATGAGGGCAACAGCATCCATATACAACAGGAGCCACTGCCATAACAGCGAGAAATGATTAACACTGAAAAGAATCAGATAGGTGTTCATGTGGCAAGGATTAGGTTGTACATTGATCTCTTCAAGTTCACTGAATGTTACACTTATTTCTTGCTAATTCTCATTTTATTAAAGTCCACTAAAATCAACTCTTGTAAAGCAGCAGGTTGACTCGAGGTACCAATTCACATACTCAAACATTCAAGACAGTGTCTATTTCTACCTTCCACTTCTTTATAAAATATATTTTTTTAAGTAAGATGAAATGGAGGGAGGGTAGAAGGTGGATACCGAAATAGATCCATAGCAAACATTCCAAACTAGGAGTTACATTTAAGGGCGGCCATTATACATTCTCAAGCAAGATGAGAAACAAAGAAAGACCCACAACTATGAAAATAGAAGATGAAGTTTGATTGACTGACTTTGAAAAATCCAGGTAACAGTGTATAACAGAGATGAGCATGCTGGACTGTGCCTGTAATCTGAGCTCTAGGTAGACTGGGAAAAGGTGGAGAGTTCAAGACCTATATAGGATGCATAGTGAAACACGTTTCAAAATAGCCAAAACCAAAACAAAAGCAAAAGCAAAAGAACACACATACACACACACACACACTCCTACCAGAAAAATCTGTATGATATGATAAATGGGCAGAAAAAGTGAATCCCTCTTTTATTATTTACACATATATGTTTCTAATACATGGGGGGAAATTTGACAAAAGACAACAATTGGATAGAAAAATAGACAGAGGATATAATAAATGCTCCACAAATGAACAGAGGGTGTAATAAATGCTTCATGAATGAACAAGAGGATATAATATATGTTTCATTAATGAACAGAGGATATAATAAATGAATGGAGTATATAACAAATACTCCATGAATGAATAGAGGATATAACAAATGCCCCGTGAGTAAAAAGAAGATATAACAAATTCCATACAAATGAACAAATGCCCCATGGATAGAGCAACTGCCCCATGAATGAACAGGAAAGGATGCTCATTCACAATTTACAAAAAAAAAAAAAAATGCTAATAAAATACACCAACTTGGGCTGGAGAGATGGCTCAGGGGTTAAGATAACTGACTGCTCTTCCAGAAGTCCTGAGTTCAATTCCCAGCAACCACATGGTGGCTCACAACCATCTGTAATGGAATCCAACACCCCCTTCTGGTGTGTCTGAAGACAGTGACAGTGTCCTCACATAAATAAAATAAATCTTTAAAAAAATATGCCAGCTTGGGTTTTTAAATGATTGGTAAGACTGTGGGAGAATATACATTCATGTGGCAGTGGAAATGCAGAATCATACAACTCCATGAGGAAGAATTTGCCAATATCTAGGAAAGCACAAGCTTTGCCAATTTCATAACTTCTTGTTTTATATGTAAACTTTTGATCCATATTTCACCTGATTTTTTACAAGGTGAGAGATGTGAATTTAATTTCACTCTTCTGCATGTAGCAATTCAGTTTTCCCAGCACAATTTGCTAAACGGGTTGGTTTTTTTCAATGTGTGTTTTTGGCAGCTTTAGTAAAAATTTGGGTAGGTATAGCTTCATAGATGTCTGAGTCCTCCTTCCATTGGTCTACATGCTTCTTTTCTCTTTCCTTCTTTCCTTCTTCCTTCCTTCTTCCTTCCTTCCTTGCTTCCTTCTTTCTTCCTTCCTTGCTTCCTTCTTCCTTCCTTCTTCTTTCCTTCCTTGCTTCTGTCTTCCTTCCTTCCTTCCTTCCTTCCTTCCTTCTTCCTTCCTTCCTTCTTCCTTCCTTCCTTCTTCTTTCCTTCCTTGCTTCTGTCTTCCTTCCTCTCTCCTCCCTCCCTCCCTCCCTCCTTCCCTCCCTCCCTCCATTCCTCCCTCCCTCCTTTTCTCCCTCCCTCCCTCCTTTTCTCCCTCCCTCCTTTCCTCCATCCCTCCTTCCATCCCTCCCTTCCTTCCTTCCTTCTTCCTTCCTTCCTTCTTCTTTCCTTCCTTGCTTCTGTCTTCCTTCCTTCCTTCCTTCCT
>JADRCC010577314.1:0-15567 GCA_019843855.1 Hylomyscus alleni
AGCGCTGATCTGTATGAGAAGGTTGTTCTCCTCCATGTCACCGTACTTCAGCTGGTAGGGTTTATATGGACCATATACAGCATCCACCAGCTCCACAACTTTCACCAGGTTGTGGTCCTCTGTAAGGAACAAGAAATTAAACAACCAGTAGGCAAATAATGTAAACTGGCTGCTGGAAACGTTAGGGAAAAGTATTCTGCTGGAACCTTCCCTCATATGCCTACATCACATTAATCTGCTTCTCTCAGTCATGGAAGCCTCTGTGATCCCCAAAGCAGAACTCTGGGCTTTGTGTGTTGTTACAACTAGTGTAACAGATACCCTGCCCCAGAGCTTCCGTATCCATCGCGGTAAGATCCCAGGTTCAGGTGAAAACTCCTGGGTCTGGGGTGTGATGCATGTCCACGTCATGGAGGCATTCTAGGCCATCATCTGCTACACAGTGAGTTTGAGGCAGTCTAGGCTACACAAGACTGTCTCAAAAAAACAAATCTGGGGGTGGAAAGGTGGTTTGGCAGCTGAGAACATGTTCTGTTCTTTCAAAGGACCTGATTTTGGTCCCCAGCACCCTAGCACCAACCAAATGAGGTGGTTCAGTCACCTTTAACTCCAGGTTCAAAGAGATCTGGTGCCTCTGACTTCCATGGGCACCTAGACTTGCGTGCACATAACCACACACATAACCGTGGGGGCTCCTGCTATGATGCAGCAGGATTCTCATGTTAGTATCCGTGCAGTGCATGATGCCGACATGTTTAATATAAAGCTAACAATGAGAGAAGACAGCATTCTAGGGTGTGGGAAAATCTACAAGAAAACTGTCTTTTTCAAAGATATCAATGTCATGAAATGACAAAGAGGAACCAACTGTTAGATTAGGAACGCAGAAGGGTCCAAGTGCAATGTACACTAAACTGCTCTCAGAGGAAGGCAGAGGAGGAAGCAACTAGAAAGACCTCTGAAGAGCTGGCAAATCTGAAGACAAACTGTATATTAGATATTAAATAAACACTTGGGTATGATAATGGTGTCAAAACATTCTACTATAAACATATCTAGAAGCTGGGCACAGTGGTGCATATCTATATCTGCAGTACCTGAGAAGGATCAGGAGTTCACGTTCAGCCTCTGCTACACAGTGAGTTAAAGGCTAGCCTGAACTATAGGAGACCTTGTCTCAAAAAGCCAAAAACAATACAAATTTAGTATGTATACAAATGCAGTTAAACACAAAATGCTATTTTTGGATGGAGAGGAAGATTTCTTGTATTGTCAAGATTTTGTGTAATAAATATATATGGTGTAATGATCATGAAGTCAGCCCAAGGCTCTTTCAGAGGACCAAGGTTCGGTTCCCAGCTCCCAACACATCTGTAAATCAAGTTCAAAGGGACTCAACACCCTCTTCTGTTCACTATAAGTACCAGATGCAAACATGACGCATATACATATAACATTCAGGCAAAACACTCATATTGTTTTTTAAACTTGTTTTCTATTGAGGAGTCATTCATTTATTTTAAATTGCATCATGTATATGTATTAACTATTAAACAATAAAAAAGTTAAAGATAAAAGTTAAAATGTATCTGTAACATATATGATAAATAACTGGGGCAAGTCCACTATATAAGAATCTTTTGGGAACATGTACTAAATTTTCAACAGTGGCATTAGAGGAAACTTTCATTTGTATTATAGATTCCTTGCCAGGAATTTTTCACATATTTTATTGCTTTTTATAAATGTACTCAATAATATATGGCTTTAAATGAATTGCTCTAAAAAACTAATGAGAAATAGATTAAGTCCCCAAACAGATGAGTATATAAAGAATAAGTAATCAAGAGGAAAAAATGGAACTTTTATAATACAATTTTCAAACATTAACAACCAAAGTAAAATATTTAAGGTGATACATCTTTAATTATCTAAGAACCAGGAAATGATGGAAGAAAGAAAGAACACAGTGCTGGGGAGGTAGGGGAGTGGGTCAGGTGGGGGGTGTACCACTCACCTCGACGGACAGCAGAAGACACAAGTGTGACAGGCACCTTTAAATTGTTCCTGGATTAGCAACTGCAACCCCAAACTTCTCCTAGAACCTCAGGGCTGGATCAGAAACTCTCTTGAGACAGTTTGCAAGGGTTTTACTCAAATAGTAGCTATAAAAAGTTAGCCATAGGGTTGGGTGTGCTGGTGTGTACCTTTAATCCTAGCACTCAGGAGGCAAATGCAAAAGGATCTCTGTGAGTTCAAGGCCAGACTAGTCTACACAGTAAGTTCCAGGACAGTCAGTTATATGTAGAGACCCTGTCTCAAAACAAACAAGCAAGCAAATACGTAAAAAGTATGTCACAGTCATGAAGCAGTATTAGAAGCCATGTTTTAGGATAACAATAATCTAAGAAAATATTCATTCTATTATCCTTCTTTAAATGTGTGTGTACTTGTGCACACATGTAGAAACCAGAGGACAATGGTGGGTGTCATCCTCAGGAATATCATCCACCTCCTTTGAGGCAGGAATCTCACTGGCCTGGAGCTCACCAATTAAGCTGAACAAGCTGCCCAGGGAGTTCAAAGAGTTACAAGCATGGGATGTCATGGCTAGCTTTTCACATGGGTACTGGGACAAACTCAGGTCCTCACGCTCAGAGGTGGGCTTTGCTAACTAAATACTCCCTATACTATATTATTTTGAAATAAAAAAGAATGCAAAATATATACAACCAATATTTTCAAATATTTTGCCAGGCATGGTGGCTCATGCCTTTAATCTTAACACTTGTAAAATAGAGTCAAGTGCATTGTTGTGAGTTTAAGACTAGCCTGGTCTACATGGCGAGTTCCAAACAGGCCTACACATTGAAATCCAGCCTCAGTAAGTAAATAAAATATTTATATACTATGTACATTATTATTGTATAGCATATATGCATATAATATAGACATATAGTGCATAAAATATGTTTCATGCAATAACATAGTAGTTATATATTATATATGTTAAATATTTATAAAGAATATAAATTATATTTTATATAGTATATATTAATATTTATATTAATGCTTACAAACATTATGTATTTATTTATTTGTTGGGGCATGTCAGAGTTTTTTTGAGACAGGATTTTATAGCTCAGGCTGGTTTTGAATTTACTATGCAGCCCACTGGCCTCAAACTCACAATGCTCCTGCCTCAGCCTACCAGGGACCAGGAATACAGGCATGTGCCAGCATACAGCGTGCATTTACATAAGAGCTGTTGGAAGAACAGAACAGAACATACCACTATCTCTCTCTTAATGATAAAGCTATATATCATTTTCATGCTCTTCTTTTTTTTGTAATCAGGACTGTTTTGTTTTGTACTGTTTTTCAAGACAGAGTTTCTCTGCGTAACCCTCACTGTCCTGGAACTCACTCTATAGACCAGGCTAACCTCAGACACAGAGATCCTCCTTCTTCTGCTTCTGGAGTGCTGAGATTAAAGGTGTACATTGGCTCAGTTATCATTTTGAGATGTAGCCAAGGCTGGATTTGAACACAGCATATTCCTGAGTGCTGAGATGCACACACCACCACATTCATCCTTCCAAAAGCATTTTTGATTTAAAGCAAAGAGTGGTTTGAAGCTCTCAGTTGAAACTGCTAGAAATCTAAGCTTTCTCAATGACTTCAGAGGGTGGTTCTCACATCTTTAAGAAAGTTCATTCGTGGGAGGAGTGCAACCTGCTCCCTGCCCTACCCTGACCAGCCTGCTCCAGCAGGGTACCCAGTCTAAGTACTCTGTAGGCACTTGGGCCAGTGCATCACAGTCCTCGGGAAACCACCCACATGACTGTGCGTCTCCCACAAGTGAGGTCCGACCAGTGAGTGTGCCACAACACCCATGAATCATCAGGAACCTGAACAATAAACACACTCCCTGGAATGTACAGGCAATTAAACACAATGTAATTAAAGAGAATAACTATTAAATAAACGAAGTCTGTGACACACAGCAGCCACATGGCAGAATGAGGCCTTCTTGAAGCAATTTCCTGATTTGACAGCAGCATGTGTCACGAGGTCTATGTTGCTTCAAAGTTTATGATGCTTTTTACACAGGTGGAAAACAGCTGGAAAGTTTAGCATCCCACACAGTACGTACCCAAGTGGGATAAGCTGTGCTCTGCCTAACCGGCTGCAGGGAATGGCTGCCTACCTTCTCCACAGTCACTTCAGGCCTGTTCTGGCTCCAGTGCAGCTACTGTTGCCCTTCAAAGCCCCCTCCCTCTCTAGTCTATATGTTCTCATAAACTTACTGCTTAGGTTGAACTGTCTGAGGTTCTGACTTAAAATGAAGAGGATCCTCCCACCGAAACCTGTTGCCAGCTCACTGCCACTCAGGCCTGCCAGCTCCACAGTAGCTCTTTTACACCCTCAGACACAGCAAAGGGTCTGTCACTGCCTTGGAGGAGGAAGCTCCTGGTCACCATTGGCTGAACCCTGCTTCCATGCTGACAAGGTTTTCATAGGAAAGTTTTCCCATGAGTGGAGAAACACTGGCGCTTTCCCTTCCACAGTTACTAGAAACAGTAAACGAATCCAGGCCTCAAACGCAAGGCAAGACCAGCCAGAAGGCAGGAAGTGGGAATGCTTACGGAGATGGGGGAGCAGTGCCATTTCCAGCCCCTTGGCAAAGTGGGCAGTGGTGTCATAAAACTCCAGCAGTCTGGTGAGCTCCAGCTCGGGCCCTGCTCTTTCCACGCCCGCACTGAGGCACATGGGCAGAGAGGGCACCAAGGCCCCCAGGGTCTGAATCAGCAGCACCGTCACCACCTCATGGGGGTTCTTGAAAACCTGCAGTTGGGGGAGAGAAATGAGCATTAGTGTACGGAAGCACACAGGAAGGAGCCTTTCAAACAGCTGTCTCCTAATAGTTCCAAGGTGGACCCTACGACTGCTGGGCCAGTCAGGAGCCCTGGCAAACTCGACAGGGACAGAATGGAAAGTGGCAGAAGCTCAATTCTGAACGGAAAGGCACTTCCATCGCTGGCCCATGTGCCTATTTACTCAAGCTCACTCCGTACCTGGTATGGTACTGAGTTGGTCATCAGTGAGCCCTCAGGTGACACTGGAGAAACTGGAAGGATAAGCAGGAGCAAAATGCAATGAGAGAACAGCTCAACTACATTTGGAGGGCCAAATGCAGCCCAGAGCCTGGCCTCAACTCGCTTTTCTTCTCTGCACAGATCCAGGGCCCACATGCATTCACTTAAGGATCAACAGAGACTGTGGACCTGGACAGTTTAGCTGGCTCAGTTCTCTAGTGGACTTTTCCCATTCTCTGTTTCTTAGGTCTCTTGAGAAAACTTGAATAACATACCAAGTCCACTTAGGAAATACTCTCACCCTCCTGTGCTGCTGCTACTGCTGCTGCTATAACCCAAATAGGTGCAAACCAGAGATGAGATAAAAGAACAGGTCTTAGAAAGGCCGAAAAAGATACAAACGGAAAACTATATATACCTTAATAGAAATGTAACTAAAGCAAAGCATAACAAAAACGCAGCAAAAACAGATCAAGGAGGGGAACCAACAGCTATAAATGCATACAATAAAGTTCTCCCATCAGTGACCTAACTGCATGTGTTAAAGAACTACAGGGCCTGGAGAGATGGTTCAGTGGTTAAGAGCACTGACTGCTCTTCCAGATGTCCTGAGTTCAATTCCCAGCAACCACATGGTGACTCACAATCATCTGTAATGGGATCTAAAGCCCTCTTCTGGTGTGTCTGAAGACAGCTACAGCATACTCATATACATAAAATTATTAAATAAATAATTCCCTAACAGGATAGGGCTGTAGCTCTGTGGACAGTTCTTACCCATCAATCATGCATGGCTCAAATCCCCAGCACTGCACAGATCTAGGTGTGGTGGCACCTGCCTGGATGCCCAGCACTCAAGAAATAGAGGCAAGCAAATGAGAACTTCAAAGCCATCCTTAGCTTGACAGAAACAACAAGGTCAGTCTGGGCTATCTGAACTCCGCCTAAGAACCAGAAGTAGAAAAAGAGGAAACTAAACTTAAAGTAAAAAAAAAAAAAGTTTACTGAGGTTTGAAAGCAGAGACAAACAGAAAACAAAGACTCAGCACCAGAAGCTGGGTTTTTGTAAAATGCTCTGAAATTGATAGCCTATAGCTAAACTAAGGAAACAGGACAAAGTATTCGAGTTACTAGAATCAGACATGCAAGCAGGAACACTAGCCCTGAGTCTATAAAATCAGGAAGCAAGCTAAGTCCCTAAGGGAAAACCATGAACAACTGCACACCAGCAGCCTGAACACATGGACACAGTGCTAGCGCCACAAGCCACCAAAACTCACTCCAAAGGAGAATGAAAAATGCCCAGACAGCAAAAGTGGTGCCCCAGGCCTGCAACCACAGTTTAGGAGTATAGGCAGAAAGACCAGTAGTTCAGGGATAGCCTAGCAAACACAAGAGCCCATCTTAAAAAAAAAAAAAATATCAAATAAAGATCAGAATTGGTGAGCTCTACAAAACATACAAAGAATTTAGACCAATCTCCTAACATACTGAAAGAGCATCTCATAGTCTAAACTGTGTCTCCCTCAAATCCCATGCTAAAGTCTGACCCTCCAAATGCCTTAAATATGACTCTATGTGGAGACAGCACCTTGAAGAGGTAATGAAGGCACCATGGATACACAGGAGGCTCTGAGTCTACCTCTGTGTCCTCATAAGAAGACATCAGCACATGCAAACTTGGGAAGCAGACTTGGAGGGAAGACACACGTCTACAGGTCAGAAGAGAACACTACAGCACAGCTGGATCCTGAACTTGTAACATACTGAATTTTGAGAATATTATTGTTGTTTAAACTATCCAGTCTGGTAATGGAGAGATGGCTTAGCAGTTAAGGCACTGGTTGCTCTTCCAGGGGACCCAGGTTCAATTCCTAGCACTCACATGGAAGCTCACAAACGCTCTATAACTCCAGTCCCAGAAGATCTGACACCCTCTTCTGGTCTCTGCAGGCACTGCATACACAAGAGATGCATACATACATACATATATACAGACAAAACACTCAAAACACAGAAAATAAGAATAAAATCTGAAAAAAAAATTAAACTATCTAGTCTAAGGGATTTTACTATGGCATCAACCAGCAGACGAACACAGAACACTTTCTAGCTCATTCTGTGCAGATAGCGTTACAACAGCACTGACAGGAGGCAAGAGAAGAATGCCAAGACCGCTCAACAGGGCAAGTATCATCCTGACCATGAGTGGTGCTCAGAAACTGGGTATCATCTCATGAGAAGAAAGGTGGGAGGGAGAGAAGGAGAGAAAATAAAAAATGTACAGGTCAACTCAGAATAAATCAAAGACCGCTAGCAAATGGTCCAAACTATACTCATGATTTTTCCTAAACTCCCCAAGAATTTATAATACTTCAATGGGCTTTTTTTTTTTGCTTCATGGATCCTACTCTGTACTTTGCTTAGAGTCATCCTGCTGGAGTCAGAGAAAGGCAGAAGGAGAACCATAAAAACACAGCAAATAACTTCACAGCTACATGGCACCTCACTCCACCCTGCAGGTGCTGAGTGCCAAACTGTCTGTTTGCTGGTCACTCTCACTTGGAACTTAAAAGCACCCGAGGGCTAGTGATGTGGCTCAGTAGCTAAAGGTACTCTTCTTGAAAGTCTGACACCTGAGTCTAATCCTCAGGACCCACATAAAGGTAGAAGAAGAGAACTGACTCCAAGAAGCCATCCTCTGACCTCTACACTAACATAAACAATTCAAAGCACTACAAACTGAAATTCACTGTTTCCAAGCGGCCTCTCACCCATGGCCCTCACCTGCCCTGTTTTTGCCAGTAGTTTCCCTGCTAACCCAAGATGGAATCTCCCTCTTGCCTTTCGTTTCTTCCAGTTACTCCTTAGAACAGATCCTAACAACTTCTCATTCTTTTTGGACATTTATCTCTCAAGGCTGGTCTGGAGCTCACTATACATGAATCTCCTGCCTCGGCCTCCCAAGTGCTAGGATCATACGCATAAGCTGCCATGCCCAGCTCTTCTTGGCTGTATCCATCTCCATCCTGTACCAGGCATTGTCGTTTACCTTTCTCCACACCCTCATCATCAACTAGCTGCCCAAATCACTACTAAAGTTAATAATTTTAGGTGTTACAATTTAAAATCTTACCTAGTGGCATTATCTTCCATTGTGAAGTGTCTATTCAAGTCTTGGGCCATTTTGAAAAATTGGTTTACCTGCTTTTCTTTCTTTTTCTTTAACTGCACTGTTATTAGAGTTCTCTATCTCTTCCAAATACAAGCCCTTTATCAGCTTCCTCCAATCTGTGACTTCAGCAGAGCTTTTGTATTGATGAAACATGATCTATCTGCACATGCTGCTCATGTTCTGTGCTGTCTGTGTTATACTTACTGCTTCCATGACTAAGAAATCAGCCTCAGTTCTGGAATCATGTTTGCACTTTCATCGTTTTGTGGGAAAAGGCCAGAGAATCCCTTGTGTCCAGACTCTCCAAGGAAAGAGAAAACTGAGCATGAGGGACTTGGTGTATTCTGATTGAAGCATGCATTTACAAAATGCCACTGGAGGTCTATCCAGGAAATGACTTTTTCTATAGACTAACAAACAGAATTCACTGGAATAGAGCTATGTCTTCTCCCTCCTGTCCTGGGTTCCTGTCATTAGTAAGAGGAAGGAGCACAGTGGAAGATTAGTCCTAAGAGGCCCCTTAGGAGCCAGGGCTGCAGGGCTACCCTGACAAATTCATGGTAAGACCTGTGACCTGCCCCTCACTATCCATAAACACTCATTAGGATGAGCCACAGAGCTCAGGATAAAAGCTAATAGATGAGACCATTAAGAATGAATGCCCGGGGCTGGAGAGGTGGCTCAGTGGTTAAGAGCACTGACTGCTCTTCCGAAGGTCCCGAGTTCAATTCCCAGCAACCACATGGTGGCTCACAACCATCCATAATGAGATCTGATGCCCTCTTCTGGTGTGTCTGAAGACAGCTACAGTGTACTTAGATATAATAATAGATAAATCTTAAAAAAAAAAAAAAAAAGGAATGAATGCCCTTGCAACTTGGGAGCTAGTAACAGTACTGTAGAGTATGGCAAACAATAACCATAAAAGAAAAAACAGTGATTAAATTGGCTTCATCAAAATCAGAACTCCCTGGCTGGAAGGTTGGCCCAGCAGTTAAGAGCACATGCTGAGTTCAGTTCTCACCACCCATGTTAACCACCTCTAATTCCAGCTCCAAGAGATCTGACACCCTTTGACTGCCTCAAGCACCCACCCACATGTGGCATGAACACGTACACACACAAACACACACAGAGAGACATATACAGACACATACAAGTAAAAATAAAATGAATAATAATAATTTTAAAATAGTTGAATTTCTGCATGAGCAAAATGGCTCTGTGGGGAAGGACGCCTGTCTCGAAAAGCCTGACAATCTGAGTTCAATACCCAAGTCCCACGGGTAGAAGAGAGAACTGACTTCCACAAGGTACACAACGACATGTACAACACCCCCCCACACACACACACAATAAATACATTGACAAATAAATAAGTGAGCATCTGCTCAGAGCTAGGGATACAGGCCAGTGCTAGCACACTTGGCTGGCATGTGCAAACTCTGGGTTCATTTTTCAGCATCCCACAAGCAGACAAACAAAAACCCTCCATTCAAACTACACACTGGGAGAAAGTGTCTACAAAACATACTTGAGAAAGAACTTCTGTCCAGAAAAACAAAGTTCCTAAACTAAATAGTGCAAAGCAAATAACCCATTTTTTTTTTAAAACAAGCAAGAGACTCCTTGAGTAGACCTGTCACAAAGGAATGCATGCAAACAGCCAATAAGCACACGAGTGGGTGTTCAATATCTTTAGTCATCAAGGAAATGCAAATTAAAGTCACAATGAGATACTACTACACACCCACCAGAAAAGTTAAAACCAAATAGAATGATGCCATGGAACATCAGCAGGGATGCCCAGCAAGCAGAGCCCTCATGCACTGGTGTGAATGCAGAAGGGTGAGCACCCTGGAAAAGGTCTGGCCATTTCTTCTACACCAAACACACCTGCCCTCTCTACCCACAAGCCCACTCTCCAGTATTTACTTGTAAATACAAAGATCCCCTGGGAAGCACTCATTGTTCAGAGTGGCTTTAACAACAGCCTCAGACAGGATCAGACCAATGTCTATCAAAAAAAAAAAAAAAAAAAGGGAGTGGGCCACACTTAATCGCAAGGCTTGGGAGGCAGAAGCAGGAGAATCTCTGTGAATTTGTGGCCAGCCAGGTTTCAAAAAAAGGGGGAAGAGGAATAATAGAGAGGGAGAGAAAGAGCTTGTAAACATGCACATATATATTTGCATCTGTCACATACTCAGCAATAAAGAACAAACCATCATACAACAATGCACGAATAAAAAAGTCTCATCAAAAGAGCAGCCCACAAACTATTCCACTGTATAGAACACTAGAGTTACTAATTAAATTATGTAACCAACAGCATCATCAACAGCATCAGATAATACGTATGTATTTTTAAGTGAACAATGTCTGCAAATTACCTTTAAATAAACCAAAAAATTAGTAGTCTCAATGAGCAGATGGAAGTCATGGAGAGAGGGAGAAATTTGCAATAAAGCATACATGGTAAAGTTCCACTGCAAAGCCTCAGGGTGTTCGCTGCACAATTCTTTCAGTTTTTTATAGTTGAAGGTTTCTTTCGTAGTGAGTGATGACACAAGACTAGGACACACTCAGCAGCAAAGCATCGTGTGTTTAGTGTGCTGTGGGCCCTGGGTTGGAGCCCCAGGACAAGAACAAGATTAAAAGTTTCACTTAGAATACGGGGGAGGAGTGAGGATATAGCTCAGTTAATAGAGTGCTTACACTCTAAACAGGCATGACAGGATTCTACCCAGGGGATGCAGGCAGGAGGATTACAAGTACATTAGACTCTACCCCCAATCCTAAAAACAATAAAAACAACAGCAACAATAAAAACAATAAAAACAGGTCTGCTGATGCATGACTATAATCCCAGCACTAGGGAAGCTGAGGCAGAACTGCTATGAATGGAGGCCAAAGTGAATATCATTTTTTTTTCACACAGGGTCTCTGTTGGGGTAATCTTTTAATACACTGTGTAAAGGCTCGCTTTGTATCATTTAAATGTTGATTTCTGTATGTGCAGAGAGTTCAATAGTGGCCAGACTTTGGTACTGTCTTTTTTTTTTTTTTTTTTTTTTTTTGGTTTTTTGAGACAAGGTTTCTCTGTGTAGCCCTGGCTATTCTGGAACTCACTCTGCAGACCAGGCTGGCCTTAAACTCAGAAATCCGCCTGCCTCTGCCTCCCAAGTGCTGGGATTAAAGGCGTGCGCCACCACCACCCAGCTGGTATTGTTATTTTTATTGATCATTACCAGCCTTAGTATTTTGTAAACATAGATCTCCATCACCTTTTGACTGGTTAGTAAAGAGCTGAAGGCCAATCGGTAAGGAAAGGCAAGGCAGAGATAGGAGCTGTGGGAGGAGTTCAGAGACACCGGATTCACCAGCACAGCATGGAGGTGGCACAGGTGTGGGGACTGACCAACTGAGTGAGACGTAACAGGCCACGTGGCAAATGTGGAATAGAATAGTCAAGTTAATTTCAGATAGACAAGCTAGCTAGGAGGCAATCAGCTAAGGCCTAAGCTGTAATGAATAATAATAAGTCTCTGTATCACTCTCCGGGAGGTAGCAGGTCAGAGACAGTCTGGCAATAGGTCTCACTATGTAGCCCAGGCTGGCCTGAAACTTGCTATGGAGACCAGACTGGCTCCAAACATACAGAGCTCCACCTGCCTCTGCCTCTACTACCATGCCTGTCTACACAATGAATTTCAAGTCAGCCTGGGCTATGGAGTAAGACCTTGTCTCAAAACAGTAACAAAATAAATTGTAAAATCATCAATTTTTAAAAAGAAAAGAAAAGGAAATCTGGGTTTAGTACAGGCCTGTAATTACAGCTAGTTAGGAAGAACAAGGCAGGAAGATTCAAGGCCAGCCTGAGTAACTTAAGAAAACCTCTCCCCACACAAAATAAGAAAGATGACCCAGAGCACAGCTCAATGGAAATGTTCTGGCCTTGCATATGTGAAACTGCAGATTTGACCCCCAAAACCCACTAAAATAAAAGGAAATGATAGGAGGAAGTGGGGGGTTATGGCAACATGTTCCCCTGTTTTCTCTGGCCTTACTTGGCACTAGCCTGAGCTTCAGCAGACATCTGCCTATCATCCATCTCCAGTAAGAAAAAAGGGCCATAAGCCAAAGGTACAAATGAACATGCCTTCCAAAACTAAGGCTGAGAATGCAGGGTCTTCTTAGACGGCACAGGACATTTTCATGTATAGACGTGAGCTATTTTTATCCTTGTGATATGAGACGTGTACAAGAGGCAAGGATGTGTGAATGAATGTGGACGGACAGGAACACTGGAAACTGGGAACTAAAACTGGGACCTTGGAGCCTAAATCTGAATTGGGTTAGTTCCAACAACAATAACAAGGATGGGAATGGAGGCTGAGGAGGGAGGATCACGTGAGTCTGAGGCCAGGCTTGGCTACCTGGCAAGAATTGTCTGAGGAGTGCACAGGATGAAAACAGAATCAAAACAAAATGCTTTAGCCATTGTGAATGCCATAACCCCACACGAGGGATTGTCCCCAGCTACAGTAGAGTTCATTCCAGCCAGTGACAGGTGATTACTTAAGTCATGACTATCTGTGAAAATAAGCCACCAGCCCTGACCCACCAGCACTCCCAAGTAAGATGGGCTTTTCCCCTCCCTGAAGAGCTGTGTGTCTCTGATGTCACACAGGGAAGGGTGGCTCCTACCCTATGGCTACAAACGCCTGTGGACTGAGAGAGGAAGGGATGGGAGGTTCCCACTCAAAACCTAGGCCTCACCCCACCTGGCTCAGAGGTCACCTCTAAAATGAGACTTTTCTTCCAGCTCTGGGTGAGAACAAGGGAACTTGACCTGAACTTTAAGGTGAAAACACTGTGCTCTCCCACCCCCTGACTGGGGCCTATGGCTTTCGGCAACACCAGAGGCTCCAGCAGAAGGCTGGGACACTGACTCATTAGATCCCATTTAAGATACAGAGCAGAGTGATAAGAAGAGTTTCCTTGGAGACCTCAAGGGTTCGATGACGTGGGTTTATAAATCTGTGTGTTAACCCCTTGGGTGACGACAGCGCTTAATCCAACTCAGTCCCCCATTCCCATGCCACTATAGGCTTATTCTCTAATGACAAGCTGTTACCTGTGTGGCCCACTGGGTTTGCGTGTGCCACGCCCCAAGCAAGGCATCGTAGAGACCAGTGAGCTGCCGGTCCAGTGGAAGGTCACTCTGACACAGCTCTTGCCAGGCTGCTAGAAGCTGTACCTGCAGAGACATAGCAAAGGGGGTATCTTACTAGGTACCCCAAAATATACTAGGAAACTGCCCCATGCCACTATGGAACTTCCTGCTGCCTACTGTCCTGAGCACATAAGTACCCGCCAAGACTCACCCATTTGAGAAGGAGCAGAAAACAAACGGGCAAGGCACAGGCTCCTGCGCTGGCCATCATCTAACTCTGAATCTGTCAGCCTCCAAGCAAAGCTGTCTCCACTCACCCCACTCAAAGCACGTCACTGAGCTTCTGCCAGGGTCACTGCACTCCCCTGAAGAGCCTCTAGAGTGGCCATAAGTGTGTGCTGATGCTTCACGCCCTGCACCATATGATATAAACACACACAAGGGCCAGCAAGATGGCTCACTGCATGAAGAGCTCCCTGGAGCCCTGGCGACCCTGGAACCCATGTAAAGGTGGAAGGAAAGCAGATTCTATAACGCTGTCCTCTAACTCACACATGCAGCATAGCTTGCTTGTGCCTGCACACACGAACCACACACAATCATCATCATCATTATCATCAACTAAAACAAACAAAAAACATGATATTGTGCTTGAAGGAATTATGGTTAGCCCAGCAAGCTATAAGTTGGTAGCCTAGTCCTTGAAAACACAAAATTCTTATGGCTTGCTGTGGGTAAAATGAAGCCTAAGACATGATAGGTCTCTAAAAATCAGAAATAGAAACCAATTAAAACAATGTTTTAAGTCTGTGAATGAATCCAGGCTGAAAACCCAGGAACTTGTTCCAAGTGATCTTCTGAGTGGATTGAGAGCACCCCCTACTGGCTTTCAGTAAAAGAAAAATGACTAAAAGGCAGAGTCTAATTTTGCCTTTGCCTAGGAAAGATTTGGGCCCAGTGGTAATGGCCCTCTGCAGTCATAATTACTCACAGCTGCTTACCTTGTGGCACTTATAGTAGTATGCAAGGAGCTGGGGCATCCGGTCGATTTCAGTAAACACCTTCACGAATACTTTAGACTGATCTAAAGAACACAAAATGTGTATACACTGTTACCAGGTTTCCCAGGGCCACCAAGGCAAGCAACTCACTGATAAATTCAGCTATTTGTCAACTAGATTCTGAAGTTTCTACTGAGATAACTGCTTTAATTCAAACAAGAGCATCATAAGCAAAAGAATTAAGGGCAGAGTATAGCTACCAGACACTGCAAGCCTAAGCTTATTAAAATAATGTACCAAGCATCATTAATACAGCTAAGATTACATGGGCATGGTCACACATGCCTAGAATCCTAACACCCTGGAGGCTGAGACAGGAGGATGACAGCCTGGCCTACATAACAGCAACACATACAGAGAGTAGAGAGATGGTTTGGAAGAGCACCAGCACCTACATGGCAACTTGCAACCATCTGAAACTCTAGTTCTAGAGGATCCAAAGCCTCTAGAACTTTTGGGCTCTGTGGGCACCATGCACAAACATGTGCCCAGAGCGAGCAAATACCCATACACTTAAAATAATAAAATTATTTTATTTTTGAAAAGCAACAGGAGGTCTGGCCAGTGGTGGCACACGCCTTTGATCCCAGCACTCTGGAGGCAGAGCAGGTGGATTTCTGAGTTCGAGGCCAGCCTGGTCTACAGAGCAAGTTCCAGGACAGCCAGGGCTACACAGAGAAACCCTGTCTCTAAAACAGACAAAAGCAACCAGAGAGCATGACGTGCAGTGTGCATGTGGCTGCTAGTGGTAAAAAGATGAGGACAGGCTACACACCGAAGCTGGAGTGTACCATTTCAGGAGGCTCTGAGCCTCAGTCTCCTACTGCCAGCTGTATGCCTACTTCCCTTACCTGGTCCAGGCCCTGCCCCAAGCATGAACTGTCACTGACGGTTTATAAAATAAGTCATCTCATCCCTCGCCCTCATTTCGTAGGTGAGGAAACAGCACCTCCAGCTTCAGTAAGTTTGATGGGAAACCACGGGGAGCTGCATGTGGTGATGACTTTTAATTGTTCTGATCCACAAAAACAGCCACTTAATCTGACGCTATAAGTG
>JADRCC010577316.1:0-22759 GCA_019843855.1 Hylomyscus alleni
CCACAGAGCAGATCAAAAGACAAGCCAGGAAGCAGTGAAGCCTTCCCCAAGAGTGAGCTGTGTAGCTGGATAGTCACCCTGTTGATGAAGGAGCTGCCAAAAGCAAACTTGGTCCAAGTTATTGTATAATCTTAGGTGGTTCCTTGATTAAAGGAGATTGGGTAATAAGTAATTTTAACATTATTTTAGTTAAAATATATCCAACAAATAGACTCCTCATTGTGACAATGTGAGGCATTTGACCGGTCTTGACTAAAACAGGGATGTCTGAAGTGGGACCCAGGGTCTGGTTAGAAAAAAAGGAGGCAAGTCCGGAGCCAAGAAAGACAGACGCAGTAACTAAGAGCTTTGGATCTGACGTTGGATATTGTGGCACACTTCGTTCCTTCCAGGTTATGACCACTATTATGGTCACAGCATTGATCTTGGTGTAATTTAAAGTTTAAGGCAATGCCCTCTGATCAGTCAGGAAGTAGGCTATAGGGAGCTAGCACCCCGAGCTCTGAGGGGGAAGCCTCAGGAAGCCTGAGAGCAAGCTGCAGGCCAGCCACTCCCTTGCTGTGCATCCTGGCTATGAGGCCATTTGGTGAGACATAACAGGATATATCTGGTCTCTGTTTCTTGGGTATCCTGAGGGGATACTCAGCTCCCTTCACTGCTCACCAACACCTGCCGAGAGACGCTGAGACTTAGTATGCCATTGACCCCATATATGCTCAACATACTGAACAGCAGGCAGAGGTGAATAGAGTACTACACTCTTTATTTAAGACTCTAGAGGTCCAAGGAGCAGCCAAGTGGGAGCTGGGAACAGAGGACAGAGACTTGAAGGGGAGACACCTCCCTGGCCTGGCAATTGGAGGTGTCTCAGTCGGACTTTCACAGTCTCCTCGCCACCCAAGGGCAGAGCAAGGACCAGGTTCACCTGGCTTTAGGGCCTTCTATTCCTGTCTCTTAGGAGTCCCTTAGACTACTCCCTGCTTCACCGCATGCTGGCTTGGTTGAACGGGCCTAGTGAGTTGCCTGTCTGTGTTGGAGAGCCTGGGCATGTTCCTAGGATGTGGCAAGGGGAAGCTACCCAGCCAGAGCTCTGTCACAGGCCAGCATTGCTGCTCACAACAACTGGGAGAGATTACTGCAGCTGTGGGTGTCAGTTCTCCGTCCCAGGATGGGCCAGGCAGAGTAGGCTGAAGGAAGAGGAATGTCTGGGTGGGGCGGGGCTCTCTTAGAGAAGGGATTGTTTGCACTTATTCCTTTTGGCCTCTGGAGACAAAGCAGGAAAAATGAAGCATGAAATCCCCTTTTAAAACAAATGACATCAAAACTCTGTAATGAGCACAGAACTGGGTGTCTCAGGGAATCGGGCTGGGTCCCACTTCCAGCAGGTATTCCATAGGTTATGCTCACTGCATTTGCAGGGAACGGGGTTATCAGTGTCAAGAAAGGTGCCCAGACATTAAGGGTGTGACATGGGCCAACAAGGAGCTGAGACATCTGTAAATGACAGACCTCTGAGCAAACGGGTTTACAGACAGCACTGTCCCAGCCTGCTGCCTGGCACCTCTGTGACCTCAGGCAAGCAGAGGCTGGGTTTCCCCATCTGGAAAGTAGATTTGACGATTTGTGAGTATGAAGAGGCCTGGAACTCAGAATACTGAGTTTTTTTGTTCTGATACTGTTACTTAGGGTGTGTTATTTATTTGCTGTTTGTTTATTGTGTGTGGGAGAAGGGGCAATGTGCTTTCATGTGTTTGAAAATTGATATCACACCCAGCTTTTAATGTAGGTGCTGGAGGGGGGTCCGTCATGCATTACTGAACTGGCTCCCTAGCCCACTGTGTCTTCCCTAGTAATTCAAGTCCTCAAACAGAACAGTTAACAATTTGCTGTGGTCTTTCTTGTCTATCCCATCCCAGTAGCACAGAGGAGTCAAATTCCAGAACAACTTCTTCCAAGTAGTATGTACTTGACAGAGCATGAAAGCATTTGTCCTTTGCTCTCTATTGTCATAAAGAGCCATTTTTATCTTGCTTTGCCTTTGTAAAGTTTAGGACATTAAACAGCTATTTAAATGGGGGTCTGAGTCCTGCCTTCTGAGTGTTGTAACCTTTACAGACTGTGTCAGATTGGCGGGTTTAGCATTTGGGAGGGCCTTGATGCCTACAAATAAGAGAACCACACTTTTTTTTTTTTTTTTTTTTTTTTTTTTGTAGGATGTTAGAGAAATCTGCAATTAAGTTCCTTAATTTTGATATTTCCCCTGTAGCCTTTTGAAAATGTGTTCTGGGTCATTATTTTTTTAAAGTTAGCTCTTTCTGCTTAAGAGGAGGAGGAGCATCTGTCTACCCCATCTTCCCTTTGTTGTTTATTGAGACAGCCTCTCTCTGTGTCGCTCTGCCTATCATAGAACTTGCTATGTAGACCAAATTGACCTTGAACTTTCTCCTGCCTCTGCCTCAGGAGTTGTAGGATTAGGAGTGTGGACAACTGCCAGGTGGTGGTCACTCATGCCTTTAATCCCAGCACTTGGGAGGCAGAGGCAGGTGGATTTCTGAGTTCGAGGTCAACCTGGTCTACAGAGTGAGTTCCAGGGCAACCAGGGCTACACAGAGAAACCCTGTCTTGAAAGACCAAAAAAAAAAAAAAAAAAGGTGTGGACAACTATGCCCAAGTTGCTTTTTTTTTTCCCTCATGATTTACTTTATTTATGTCTATGTACATGAGTGTGAGTACCAACAGAGTGTTGGTCCCCTGGAGCTAGACTAGGCTGCCTGGATGTATGCTGGGAATTGAACTTAGTTCCTCCATAAGAACAGATCCGCCTACCACCTACACCTCCTATCCACTGAGACATCCCTGCAGCCTTCCTTCTACTTGGAGGGAGTTGTTTGTTTGGGATGTCACAGTTTTGTTTTGAGACAAGGTCTTGCTCTGTAACCTATACTGATTTCAAATTGCCCAGAATCTTCTTGCTGCGGCCTTGTGAGTGCTGCTGTTCCAGGCATACAGGCTTAACACCCAGACCCCACTGCCCCAGAGGCCTTGGGGGACATCCAGGTGTCTACCTCTTTAGGTTACTCTTTTGAAACTCTTCCTGCTGACTTCTTTAGAACATTAAGGTCACCAGACATAGAGCAGATGCTGGAGGAGCACACCCCAAAGTTGACAGAGAAAAGACACCTGTCCTTTTTTATTTTTATTTCTTAACTCCTATGGGCTGGATCATTGGGTCCCTACATGCACACTATAATGATATCCCAATCCATTTCTACCTCGGCCAGGCTGTTTTCTTTTAAAAAGAAAAAAGTAAATGAAAGAAAGGATGCCTTTTAAGAAGGATGCTTGCCATCAGAGGGATAGATCTCTCACTTCCCTTCCTCATGAGGCATGAGGCGTGCAGCAGTTAGCAATTGCCTTTCAGATGACTTGGCTTCTAACTTGATCTGTAGCTGCCGCTGGCCTTGAGTTCCCGATCCTCCTGCCTTCACCACTGCCCCCAAGTAATTGGAGAACTGTAAGTCTGCACCACCGTGCTCAGCTTCAATGCTTTTTAAATCTCTGACTGTACCTTTAAGACTGACTGGATGTGAGTATGAGCTCCAGCACTGCTTGTTGCCCTAGGATGTCATTTAAGAACTGGAAGAACAAAACCTCGGCTCGTGTTCCCTTGGCTTGGTGGGTCTTGCTGGCCCACTCGTGAGCAGATTGAGTGCTAGCTGTTAGGGTCATCTCTTCTATGGCTTGATGATTTGAGGCTGCAGTGGAGTTGAGTTCTTGTGGGTCATCTCTTCTATGGCTTGATGATTTGAGGAGGCTGCAGTGGAGTTGAGTTCTTGTGGGTCATCTCTTCTATGGCTTGATGATTTGAGGCTGCAGTGGAGTTGAGTTCCTGTGAGTTCCTGTTATAACCATAACATCTCTCCAACCTGGCAAAAGTCACAGCTCGGGCGCGATGGAACTTGGAAGAAAATAGGGGTTGAGATTTTTTTTTTCCTATGACTGGGAATTGAGCATGGGACTTTACACATGGCAAGCAACTGCCCTACCAGTCAGCTATGCTCCCAGCTTATAGAACCAGTTCTCCCTGTGACATTGCCTCCCCCCATGACCTTGACAACTGAAAAGCACTTCTCTAAGTACATATTGTGGGTTGTCTGTGACCCCATTCAACCTCTGTGACTTCACATACTAACAGGTACAATCAGAACTTTGCTCATTTATCCTGCCTGCTGCTAGGGGGAGCATGCAGTCAGTCTATGGAACCCCCACCTACAGACCTCCCCTATCTGGGTTTCACACCTACCCAGTACCTTTCAATGATTCTACAAAGTGGTACTAAGGGAGGCTTGGAGAGAAGAGATAAGGCTGCAGGCAGCTCCCCGCTCCTCCTACCATTAAGGACTTCTGTTAGAGCCCCGCCTCTCCTTTCCACTAAGGTAGAACCCGAGATTCAGAGACTGGGAAGAATGCTGGGCTCTGCCCTAACACGCCAAATTCAAAACCCCATCGTCTTAACTATGTCGGCTAACGTGGAGCTGCTAGCTTGGGTGCTTTCTAAGTGAGTCACCGCCGTGTTCTGCCTTGGGGTGCAGTAAGCTGCTTCTTTGAGCACCATGCTTTGATAGTCAGTAGAGTGAGCATGCCTAGAGACACTGAGGTCAGGCAACTGTCTGTCTGTTCATCCATGTGATCCATGTGTCTCCTTAAACTGTCTGTTAGTAGTTTTTCCACAGAAATCCTTTCCCCCCACCCCTGTGGGAATAACCTATTTTAATGTGATTTTGAAAAGACGGTTCTGTTTTTGGAAAGAATTGTGAGTTCTTATAGTTTCTTTGAGTTTCACAAAAAAAAGATTCACATTGCCCAAATACATTTATTTTATTGACAGCAATGTTGGTTTCCAACATAGGGCCTTTTCTATTGCCAGGAAATCAATAGACAGCCAGTGTGGTGTGTAACAGTTCTCTCTGGCAGGTCATCAGGATCTGTTACAAAATGAAAACCCTTGTGCTCTCCCCTCTGCTGTGACTCTTGACTGTGTTTCTGCCTCCTCTCAGCATTTTGCAATCACTCTCCTGGCAGGGCTAAGATGTCCCACAAACCCGGGTTAAGGATGACAGTCTTGGGGACCACCCAGCCAATCGCTGTATCCTTAATGAAGAGTGACAAACCCAAGCCAGGTCTATGGATACCCTGAGAATAGCTCCAGATGCAGAGTGCCTGCTGCCACAGGCTCTACAGAGTTACAGTGACCTCCCTTGTCCTTCAGGCACTTGGAAACAAAGTTGCAAAGCTGTGCTTCCTGGCCTAGGGGATGGCTGCTAAAACTTCATCCCTGATAAAGGGTCCTACTTGGTGATGGGTCTCCTTCCCAGCTTTATTTAAGGTCTATCAACAGGTACAGAGTGTGAACAAAGAGGCCCAAGATTTTCTGAGAGCATCGCTTTTACCCAGCCTTACAATGCATTCATGGTTTCAAAGCAGATATGGCTTTTTGGCTTTGGTTGATTTATTTAGGAGGATGTGTTTTGTTTGAGGAGGGTTATGGTGGGAGCTTTGGTGTATTGCATTTGGTGGAATACAGTGGGAGTTTAGTTTATTTGGAGGGTTAGGTTTGGGGGATATGTGGGAATTTGGTTTATTTGCTTCTTTTTTTTTTTTAATCTGCCATTTCAAGCAACTTGCTTGTGAGCTACCCTAAACCAGTGATTCTCAGCTTTCCTAATGCTGCAACCCTTTAATACAGTCCCTCGGACTGGAGAGATGGCTCTGTGGTTAAGAGCACTGACTGCTCTTCCAGAGGTCCTGAGTTCAAATCGTAGCAACCACATAGCAGCTCACAACCATTTGTAATGGAATCTAATGCTCTCTTCTGGTTTGTCTGAAGACAGCTACAGTGTACTTATATGTAATAAATAAATACATCTTTAAAAAAAAGAATACTATAAAAAAATACAGTTCATCATGTTGTAGTGACCCCCAACCATAAAATGATTTTGTTGTTAGTTCATAACTTAGGAATTGTAATGTAAATTTCAATTTGCAGGATAGCTGATACTTGACTCCCAAAGGGGTTGTGATTCACAGGTTGAGAACTACTGCTCTAAACCTTTTCAGAAAGTGCCTGTTGTTTAAGCAACTTGGTGTGTCGGGGACCCTTTAAAAAAAAAAAAAAAAAGGAGTACTTAGAAGACAGAGGAAGTAGATCCCTGCATACATAGAGACTTCTAGGCCACCTGACTACATTCTTCAGACTCTTAAGAAAGAGAAAGGAACTGTAAAATGAAATAGCAGTGCTTAGTGACTGGCAAGTGGCAGTGCCTACAGGAGGTACCAGTGGCAGGTCTACTGCTACCTTCCATTGATTTCACCTTTCAGGAAAGGCACAGTGTAACTTCTGTCTTCTTCATCCCCTTGACTTATCTCTGGTTCATAGAGACCAACACAGGGTAGTAGGCCTGAGCCAGCATCCGGAAGTTGTGGGGGCATTCTGAGCCCTGGGCTTAACACTTCCCTCCATTCCCTGAACCCAACCCTCCCCGCCCTTCCGGAAGTTCTCATAGTCTCATAAGTGTGCAGGCAGAAAAACCATAAAAGTGAGCCCTTTCTTATTACATGTCCCAAAACCTAGTGGGGTTAGCATCTGTCAGCGGAGACCCCTCTGCACACTCAACAGCATCTGGGGACCTTCATTGTTGAAACTTGAAGTGGTAAAATATCACCTCAGTAATTGAAGTAAAGTACTTCCCTCCCCCTTCCTATACATATGTTAAGGAGCATTTAGCATATGCAGAAAACTTAACAGCAGTTTCTTAATATCTAATCAGAGGTCAATTTATGTAATTCTGATATTTCTCATCTATTTTCTCATCCTCTATTATAAGGAGGTGGGCTGGTAACCATGTTCGATTAACTTGAAGGTAGAAAGTCTAAAAGCTAGAGTCCTGTCTCCAGACAGAGGCTCGATCTCCCCAGCCTCAGAGGTCAGCATCACGAGTGTGCTCTTAGACCTGGAACCTGTTCCAGCCAAAAATAAACCCTGGCCTAAAGTGCCAGAATCTGTGCTGCTGTCCTACTTAACTGTACCTCTGCTTTCTTTGTGTTCTGACACGGGATGGATGCTGTAGTAGAGTCTCCCCAAGGACATACCCCACCCACAAGTGGGAGCTGCACCAGGGGAGAACTGTTGGAAGCTCAGTAGACTCCCCTCAAAAAAGAACATTGTCTTTCCAGTGCTGGTGGGAACCTGTTACTCTAAATCTTGTTTAGAGGATGTTTCCAGATTAACAGAGGAGAGGCAGGAAGGCATTGTGCTTCAGCTGCTAGGGAGTGATGAACAAGGCTGCACGGACTCCTTCAGCGTGAGCTCAGTTGCAACATGAGTGATTTTTCACTGTCATCCTTTCCAGAAAAGAATGAGCAACAAAGTTTCCATTACCGAGTATGTAGTGTAAAGGGGAGCAGGTTGCTTTGCCTCTGTAAAATCAGTGGCAACCAGACCCTCCTCTAGAGGGTTTTTTCCGGTGATATGTCATTACACAAGTCAGTGGAGCTCTCAGTCATGATCTAAATGGACTGAGTTCAGACCAGGGGATGCTTCTAATACCATTGTTGCAGCATTTGAAATTTCACTCTCAGTGAAGACCGTGGTACTCACAGCTGTCGGCCTATGTGTACTTCCCAGGTGGGGCGCTGCATTTCTGTGGTTATTTTTCAGGTAATAGTGGTAGCGAAACAAGAATTTTATACAGTTACTACCAATAAAACAATAATTAGTTTATCTCTGATAAATACCGGGAGTGGTGTGATTTCCCTAGTGCCGTGTAGGCATGTAGTGTTTGTTTCTGAAGAGGGGTTTTGCCTTTGTGTCTCTCAAGTGCCATGTGCCACCATGTCCAGCAAAATGGACTTTTTTTGAGTTTTGTTGGATTTCTTTCCTTTGTTTGTTGTGTTGGTGATGGTGGTGTTATTGTTGGAGACAAGTTCCTGCTATGGTGACTTCAGGGTCCCAGCTGCTTTCTCTTTGTGCACAAACTTTAGATGATGGTATCAGGCATACATCTGTACACCCTGCAAAGACTTGGTATCCAGAATTATTAGGCTATATCCTCAAAAAGAAAGGGACCCAGGCATGGTAGTGCTGCCTTTAATCCCAACTCTTGAGAAGCAAAGATAGGCGAATCTCTGGGAATTCAAAGCCAGCCTGGTCAGTGAGTTCAAGGACAGCCAGAGAAATCCTGTTTTTAAAAACCTAGGGAAAAAAATCAAGGGGAGAGTATGTGTAGCACACTGGCAAGGTGACTTCTTTATGCCTTATTTTTATTTTAATCAGCTAAAGTGAAGCAATAAGGCTAACAGACCCATGGCGACTCTGAGCTGTCTCCTCATGTTTGTTACTCTCTTCTTCTCTTAGATGTGACATTTGCTGCGTCACCTTCCGCACACACCGAGGACTGCTGCGCCACAATGCGCTTGTCCACAAGCAGCTTCCCAGAGATGCCATGGGAAGACCTTTTATCCAGAACAATCCTTCGATTCCTGCTGGCTTCCATGATTTAGGGTTTACTGACTTCTCCTGTAGGAAGTTTCCTCGAATCTCTCAGGTATGCTGATAGACCTGTTCAATGGGGTGGCGGGGGATTCTATGTTTTTATAATAGCCTTTCACTAAAATTCAGCCTAGCTCTTGGGTTTCTTGGGCTGAGGAGTTAATGGTCTTTAATTTTAGTTGAGTTTTCCTGTGAATCCACCTCATTGGTACCTTTTGTCCATACTTCAGGCTTTGAGATTGAAAGTTGTATATTTACTAACCCTATCAATACCCCGTAGTTATCTTTAGTATCTGGATCACAGCTAGATATTTGCAGCCGTTTCTGCTAATGGTTTGGAATTTTTTTTTTAGTGTGTGGGGGGGTGGAGGGAATGTATGTCATGTATGTGCATGATCTTGAAGGCCAGAAAGAGGCATTGGATCCTCCAGAGCTGAAGTTTTAAGTAGTTGTGGTCTGATGTGGGTGCCGTGAACCAGACTTGGGTCCTCTGGGCTGTGTCTACTGGGCTGTGTCTCCAGCCCCTTGGATCGTTGGGGATTTGAACAAAAAACAAGCTGATTAGTAGTTCTCTGCCTATACAGAAACCACCCAAACTTTTAAATTTTTCCATGTATAAATTTGAGATAGGAAGTTATCTACTTATAAGTTCTTGATGTACCTAAGTCCCAAGTGCAGTAGACTTGATGCACATATACAGGCACAGCTGTCTTCTTAGCTTGTCTGGTACGGCTTAAGCTGGCAATCCTTCTGCCTCAGTCGGCTAGGTGCTGGCTTGTACTGTGCCCCCCAGTGTCGGCATGAAGTCGTTTCCAAAGGCTTAATTCAAATTCTATCATGATGTTATCTCACTCTGCTTGTGTATACCCTAGAGGGTGTCCTTCATCTAACAAGAAGGATTCTTTCAGGGATGCCCAACCTTTTGGCATTGCTCTCTTCAGAATTCATACTTGAGAACTGTGCAGTGGAGTGACAAAAGAAAACTATCTCCTAATGGTTTAAGTCAGTTTACAATTTTGTGTTGGAGTACATCCGTGGCTCTCCAGGGCTCTCCGTGGTCCCTTGCGGCCCAGAGGCTGTAGGCCAGGCTTGTTCTCCCTCTCTTTCCTAATTCAGTCTCAGATTTACACTCTGAAAAGTTTACTCTGTGTTAGTGGAAGCAGGTGCTGTTAGCCGCAGGCACCTCTCACATCTCCTTCCCAGGCATGTTTAAATCCTCACCTTTCTTCCCTTGCTTTTTGCTTGTGGATTCCACTTAGGCCTGGTGTGAAACAAACCTACGACGGTGCATCAGCGAGCAGCACCGCTTCGTGTGTGACACCTGCGACAAGGCGTTCCCCATGCTGTCGTCACTCCTCCTGCACAGGCAGACCCACATCCCTGCTGATCAGGGACGGGAGAAGCTCCAGACCAATACCCCAGCTGCCGAGGCCTTGGAACAGAAGGCCTTCCTGGCCCTCCTGGGCCTGCAGCACACCAAAGACATCAAGCCTGCACCTGCTGAGGAGCTCCTGCCGGATGACAACCAAGCAATACAGCTCCAGACACTCAAGTTCCAGCTACCTCAGGACCCTAGCTGCCCCAATGTGCTGAGCGTGTCTCCTTTTGAAGCTGCTTCTCTAGGTGGGTCTCTGACAGTCCTCCCAGCTACCAAGGAGACTGTGAGGCATCTGTCCCTGCAGCCCTTCCAGAAGGGCTTCATCATCCAGCCAGACAGTAGTATTGTGGTTAAGCCTATTTCAGGAGAGTCGGCCATTGAGCTGGCAGATATCCAACAGATTCTCAAGATGGCAGCTTCCGCTACTCCACAAATCAGTCTTCCACCACTTTCCAAGGCTCCTGCCACCCCGCTGCAGGCAATTTTCAAGCACATGCCTCCTTTGAAGCCAAAGCCCTTGGTCACACCCCGGACAGTGGTAGCCGCCTCAACACCCCCACCTCTCATCAATGCGCAGCAGGCCTCCCCGGGTTGTATCAGCCCGAGCCTTCCTCCGCAGTCCCTCAAGTTCCTCAAGGGGTCAGTCGAGGCAGTGTCCAATGCCCACCTGCTTCAGTCCAAGTCTGGGATCCAGCCCAACACAACCACACAGCTCTTCCTGCAGCAGCCAGGGGTGGAGTTGCCAGGCCAGCCCGAGATGAAGACACAGCTGGAACAGGACAGCATCATTGAGGCCCTGCTGCCCCTCAACATGGAGGCGAAGATCAAGCAGGAGATAACAGAAGGTGACCTCAAGGCCATCATGTCAGGCCCCAGTGGCAAGAAGACCCCCGCCATGCGCAAGGTGCTCTACCCCTGCCGCTTTTGCAACCAGGTGTTTGCTTTCTCTGGAGTTCTGCGAGCCCACGTTCGCTCCCACCTGGGCATCTCACCCTACCAGTGCAACATCTGTGACTATATCGCTGCAGACAAAGCCGCTCTGATCCGTCACCTTCGCACACACAGCGGGGAACGGCCTTACATCTGCAAGATCTGCCACTACCCGTTCACAGTCAAGGCCAACTGTGAGCGGCACCTGCGCAAGAAGCACCTCAAGGCCACCAGAAAGGACATTGAGAAGAATATAGAGTACGTGAGCAGCACCACTGCCGAGCTGGTGGATGCCTTCTGCTCCCCAGAGACGGTGTGCAGGCTGTGCGGCGAGGATCTGAAGCACTACCGGGCTCTGCGCATCCACATGCGCACACACTGCAGCCGGGGCCTGGGCGGCTGCCACAAAGGTCGGAAACCCTTTGAGTGCAAAGAATGCAGCGCTGCCTTCACAGCCAAGCGCAACTGCATCCACCACATTCTCAAGCAGCACCTACACGTGCCCGAGAAAGACATTGAGAGCTATGTGCTTGTCACCGACAGTGGCCTTGGCCCGGCAGACACGCCCACAGACGCCCCTTCCAGAGAAGAGGGCAGCTGTGTCGCTTTTGCTGAGTGCAAGCCCCTCACCACTTTCCTGGAGCCCCAAAATGGCTTTCTTCACTCGAGCCCAACCCAGCCCTTGCCTTCCCACATCTCTGTCAAGTTGGAGCCAGCCAGCAGCTTTGCAGTGGACTTCAACGAACCCCTTGACTTTTCGCAGAAAGGCCTGGCGCTGGTCCAAGTGAAGCAGGAAAATATGTCCTCCTTGTTGAACTCTTCTTCCTCCTCTGCCCTCTATGACTGCTCCATGGAGCCCATTGACCTGTCCATCCCCAAGAGCATCAAGAAAGGAGACAAGGACACAGTTGTTCCCAGTGACAACACCAAGAAACCAGAACCGGAAGCCGGGAAAGCTAAACCGGAAGCCGGGAAAGCTGAACCGGAAGCCGGGAAAGCGGAGCAGCTCTCTCCCCGTCCACCACCCTGCCCTACCTTGTCAGTGACTGTGGAACCCAAAGGGAGCCTGGAAAACCCCGCGGGCACTGTGGTGGCCGTCACCACAGCTGCCAATCTGGAACCCCACACTCAGCCCCTCCAGGGCTCCGTGCAGCTGGCTGTTCCCATCTACTCCTCAACCCTCGTCAGCAATTCTCCCCTCTTGGGCAACTCTGCTGCCCTCTTGAACAGCCCAGCCTTGCTTCGGCCCTTACGGCCAAAGCCTCCCCTCCTCTTGCCAAAGCCTTCGATGACAGAGGAGCTGCCGCCACTGGCCTCCATCGCCCAGATCATCTCCTCTGTATCCTCGGCCCCTACTCTGCTGAAAACGAAGGTAGCTGACCCTGGGCCATCGGTCACCAGCAGTAACACTGTGGCTATAGACAGCCCGGGAAGCTCCATCCCCAAAGCCACCGCCACCCCCACTGACATCACAAGCTCTAAAGAATCCAGGGACCTACCCCCTACCGCCAGCAGCCCTGAGGAAGCCTTGCCTACTGAACTAGGGCCAGCTGCCTCATCGAGGAAGAGGGGTAGGAAAAGGGGAATGAGAAACCGGTCCCTCCCCAACAGCAGTGCTGTGGACCTGGACTCCAGTGGGGAGTTTGCTAGCATCGAGAAAATGCTGGCCACCACAGATACCAACAAGTTCAGTCCATTTCTGCAGACCGCAGAGGATGACACTCAGGAAGAGGTGGCTGGAGCCCCTGCAGACCACCATGGGCCCACTGATGAGGAGCAAGGTAGCCCTGCAGAAGACAGGCTGCTGAGAGCAAAGCGGAACTCCTATGCCAACTGCCTGCAAAAGATCAACTGTCCCCACTGTCCCCGGGTCTTCCCTTGGGCCAGCTCTCTCCAGAGGCACATGCTTACACACACTGGTAAGAAGGCCCTGGGGGCTCACCAGGCCGTGAATCTTGAAAGAAAAGAGTAAGGGGTAGGGGGTAGGAGCAGGCCTGAAGTTTGGGGCCTTTTTCTCACGCTCCATTTTTCTTTGTCTCAGAAGTCACAGGCTGTTACTTTCCATATAACCTGTGCCCGTGGTCTGAGCCACCGAAGCTTATCTATCAGACACAGGTGACAGTGGTCATAGGCTCCCTCACTTCCCTTCCCATAACCTTTGCCTGACAAGTCTCAAGAGTTTCTACTGAGTATAGAGGACATTCCAGTAGGACTTTGCATTAAGATAACAGCAGTGTGATGAGCTCGGTGCTTTGACATGACCTGATAATCTTCAGTGCCGCCTTTTTATTTTGAACATTCTATGGAGTTCCTTAGCTACCATACATATAATGCAAAAAACTGGGATTGAATATTTTTACACCTTCACTGAGGTAACGGCAGCTTCTTTTATTTTTTTTTTATTTTAACCTTTTCTCCTATATTGAATTCTTATTGTAGATGATTGATAGTAGTAATTTTTATAAAAGTTCTATTTATCATAAAATTGTCAACTGTTGAGGAAAACATTCTAAGTATAATTTGAATTTTAAATAACAAAGCTAGCCAGGCGGTGGTGGTGCAAACCTTTAATCCCAGCACTTGGGAGGCAGAGGCAGGTGGATTTCTGAGTTCGAGGCCAGCCTGGTCTGCAGAGTGAGTTCCTGGACAGCCAGGGCTATACAGAGAAACCCTGTCTAGAAAAAAACAAATAAAGTAAAATAAAATAAAATAATCAAATAAATAACAAGGCTAGATTACCAAAAACAACATTCCCGAAATAGTTTTCAGTTGTCAGTTTCTAGAAGTTGAACTTTAGAAGTTTAGAATAGAGAATGTCTATTAAATTATTTTATGCCCAGTGCTTCTAATATTTCCATAGCCATATACTTTTCATCATAATTTTCTGAATAATGTCACAGAATTTGTATCATTGATCAATGGGCGATCATTGTACATTCAGTGAAGTCCTTACCCTTTTGGAGTTTGCAGTTTAAAATATATATCACCAGATTTTTGTAGCATTTGGGACAGACGAAAACATTACTTATTGATCAGAATGACGTTCAAATTTTATTGCACATCCTGTCATTTTGCTTGCAGACTGTGGACGCTCAAGATAGTTAGAAGGTTTACAACAGTCCTGTGCCTGACAGAATCACTGTGGGGAGGGCTGGTGGCCAGCGTGGGTGCTGTGATTTCCCCCTGCCCCGCCACATTCTCCTATAGATGAATGGGAGCTCTAGGCTTGGTAGACACTGAAGATGTGTGTAGATAGGCCATCTCTCAGCAAACTGACAGGCTTCCTGGGAGCCAAAGTGACGTGTCCCCTCTGATTCCCTGGGCTTTGATCACTGCTGTCTTAGGAGCATCTGAACCGGTTCAGTCCTCAGGACCCACGTGGTAGAAAAAAGAACCAGCTCCTACAGGTTCTCTCACCTCCACACATAAGCCATGGCATGAGCATGCTTACACATACACACACACACACATGCACACACATACAGAGGGGTGGGGGTGGATAAATAAATTTCAGCCAACAGCATTGAGCAAAACCCAATTTCAACTGTAGTTAAGCAAACTGCCTCCATCATGAGAACCGGGCTCTTTCCACCCTCTCAACTACTTTGTAGAATTATCTCAGCATCTGTACTTGGTCTCAACCCATTTCTCTGTTCTACCCACTCCCTACCACAGAGCCAAGGGGCCAGATGCTGAATGTCCAACTAGGGGTCCACCTGCAGGCTGCCAGCACCAACATGGCCTTAGCTCTTTACCCTGTTTAGTTAGGTTCCAAGAACGTCATCTGAGGAGGAAGCTGTCGTCTTTCATGTCCTCTTGTGCAGTTTCTACACACTCAATTTTCTCCCTCCCCCAGCTCTCCAACCTGTGGCTCACTGCACTCCCTCTGGACACGTTGTACCTCATGAGACAACAATGCACTGTCTCTGCCAGTTCTCCTCACAGCATCTCATCCTGTGTCTTTAGGCCACAGGGGGACAAAGTGCCAGCAAACACAACCAGTCCCTTTCAGCTTCTGTCCTCATCTCTTCCTCCTTCCCTTTGCTCTGGTTCCTTGTTCCACAGTCAGGATGGTGCAATCTCTGAGAACCCCCTCCAGCTGTAACATCTGGGATTGCCTAGCTCCCTCCCTTTCTCATGGGTGCTTGGAGCTCCTTTGCCAGCTCCTGGAATCTTCCCCCTCACCTTCTACCCACTGCTAATGGGTTACAAGCACTGACATTTAAATTTGGGAGATGTCCTCACAGTATAGAAAGCAACTTGAACCACTTGTACCTAGCTGCCTTTTACTAAGGTTTAATTGATGTTTTTGTATGTGTGTTTGTGTCTGCACATATGTGTGCGGGTACCTGCCCAGGCTAGAAGTGAGGGGCCAAGGTTACAGGTGTTTGTGAGCCAACAGATATAGGTGCTGAGAACCGAAGTCAGGTCTTCAAGAGCAGCAGATACTCTTCTTTCCCACTGATCTATCTCTCCAGCCCAAGAGTTCACTTTATTACATGGAAGCTTTGACTACAAAAGAAGAAAAGTACCAAAAGAACGATGTCTGGGCCCCAAGGGTAGAGTTTGTGGGAAGTCCAAGTATGCTTAGCTCCTACAGTCTTGTCAGCACAAAACCTCTATGTGAGTCCTAGGCTAGTTCTAACCTTGATTCTCTTCAGAGAATGTTTGCAGCTCGTCCATTTAGGACCTGACAAACAAGGTCCCGTTGTCCTCCGCAAACTCTTGTTCCTTCTGCCTGGCTTTGTTCCCGGTGCCCTTCAGATAATGCCTCTCTTCCTTTTCTGACTGCTCTGCATGAATGAATTTGGCTGACTGGTAGCTTTAATGCTCACATTGGAGTGGGAGACATACAGGCCCCGGTTGCAAAAGTATGGTTACAGCTGCTCTTACACACACACACACACACACACACACACATATATGGCACTAATGTGACTGTTCATCATGGAATACAGCCTGCCTGGCTGTCCAATCCACGTATAAAGGAAAAGCATGTGAAGATTAAAAAGTAAATTACTACATGCATAAAAACCTACCATTTTCTTAAAATCTGGAATCCCAGCATAGTGGAGTTGGGGAAATGGCTGGATTGTTAAATACAAAGTTCAGATGCCAACATCCATGTGTAAGCTGTGCATCTTACAAAGATTAAGCTCCATCTCAAAGAGATTCCACACCCTCTCTCGCCTTCCACACATACATGCACATGGATTCATACACAGAGGCACAAATAAAAATAATTTAAAGAATCTCATTACAGTAGTTTATGGCCCTTAACTTTTTTTTAACCCCTTTTTTGGTGCTGGTACCTGAACCAGTGCTTCAGTGTTCGCCATAGCTCCTCCACAGCTCCTCGTTTCTTTGTTCTCTTCCTCCCTATCTGACCAGACCTGAAGAAGCTGCTGTCTTGCTTTTGGACAAAAATTTTAAGATATTGTGTTGTTATTAATGCAAAGCAAAAGAGCCACTTGAAAAATACATGGCAAAGCCAGGCAGTGGTGGCGCACGCCTTTAATCCCAGCACTTGGGAGGCAGAGGCAGGCAGATTTCTGAGTTCAAGGCCAGCTTGGTCTACAGAGTGAGATCCAGGACACCCAGGGCTACACGGAGGAACCCTGTCTCGAAAAACAAAAACAAACAAGCAAAAAAAAAAAGACATTGCAAAATGTTTTACACCCAGTCACTTAAAGATTTTAAAAAAAAAAAAAAAAAGTGTGTCATGGCTGGAGAGATGGCTCAGCGGTTAAGAGCACCGACTGCTCTTCCAGAGGCCCTGAGTTCAATTCCCAGCAACCACATGGTGGCTGATAACCATCTGTAATGGGGCTCCGATGCCCTCTTCTGGTGTGTCTGAAGACAACGACAGTGTACCCACATCCATGAAATAAATAAATCTTAAAGAAAAAAAAAAGAGGGTGTTTTCTGTGCTTCAAGCATTTGATAGGTTCTCAACTAGTGTGCAAAGGTCCCTTGTCTGTACACATAGCAGGATTTTCATGTGGCCTTTCTAAGGTCTCTGAGCATGCTTGGATTGATGCCGATATTCCTGTCTGTCTGGTCGATCCATCCTCATACACCTCTTGTATGCCTCTCTACTCTTGCTGGTATTGAGGTCTTTGGTTAGTTGGTTGGTCGGTGGGTTTTATGGGTGGTGGTTGCTGCTGCTGCTTTTTTCAATGCTGTAGTTTGTTGTGGGTGGCTCTGTGCCTCTTGCTCTCCCGGGAGAGGCTGTCTGGAATGAGGAATGACTCACGGTACTCAGGTGACTTCCTGTGGACCAGTCCCCTAATGAATAAAGGAGCCAATCTATCACTGGGCGAGTAGGCAGAACTTTCAGGTTGGTGAGAGTAGGAGAGCAAGCAGCACAGAGTCATCTACAACATGTTCCCCCCTTTCTGTTCTAATAAAAACAAAAACAAAACCTTTCTCTCAATGTAGAGCACAACTATTACCATTTTTTAATTTATAAGGTATAAAGGTGGACCTAACACCCAGTCCATCAATTTTGTAATTAAGATAGAACATTGTCACCTACCCTAAATTAAAAGACTTATCATTCTACACCTGACTCACGTCCTGGCTTTAGATCGCCAGGCTTCTGAAAATGGATTAGGATTCTCAAATCAGCTCCTCTCAAAGTAAATAGCCAGGATTGGCTATGAGACTGTAAGTCTTCAACACCATCAGAAATCCAAGAAAGACTGATATCAACTGGAAGTATATAGGAAGCCTAACACAGCTTCCAAAACTTAGCCAATTTATAGAGAGCACTGGTCACCTGGACAGTCCCTTACTTCAAAACACTGGAGCATCAGTCTTCAGCCTTCTGACCAGGATCATCTGACACACCTTAGAGAAACTGGATATTAAGGACTAGCCTATTCTGTCTCAGCAGAACCAAGCTGTCCCTAACTTTTAATTGTGTCCTTTCTTTGGACAGTATTATGTCTGTAGATAAGGCAGTGTTTGCCTAGTGACTGTCTTTCCACAACTGGAGTAACTCATAGATGCTCAATTTCTTCTTTGAGTCTAATGCAGGTAAAGCTGTCAGGAGCAGACTAGTCTCAACAAGAAGTGAATAAATAACATTAAATGTCACATTCTGTGGACTTGAGATGTTTTTGAAGACCAGCTATCCATATAAAGTAATCTAGACTGTTCTCCATTAACTACTCTCAGTTATTCTAATTAAAATCTCTGAAAACACTCTAAAAATAAACTCAGAGCCATGAATTTGCTATTTGGCCCTTAACTCACTGGCTTAATCATCTCAGATCAGTTTATAATAACAGTTATAGAAGGACTGGGTCTAAACCCTGTACTTTTAAAGTTTTTGTATCAACAGAAGAAATTTGTACCAATGAAATCCTTGATTTTGCATCAAAATAAATTAAATAAAAATAAATTCTGTACCAGAATAAGAAATTATGACTTCAGCTTAGTAACAGTTAAAACGATTTCTACCAAATGAGATTATGACTATGCAATCAATTCTAGTTGTTCCTCCCTGTTCCAGTTATGTCCATTTCTACATTCCCTAGAGAGACAACCTATAATAACCACCTCCAGCCCCAAAGCCCAGGGAACTGGGGTGATGACTCTTCATAACTTCTTCAAGCTGAATATGGGTGCTGAGATATTTTGAACCAAGCAGGGGTGGGGATGGGGAGTTGGTTGGCCTTAAGAAAGCCATACCAATGATTGATTTAGTCTTTGATGCCTGTGTTCTGACTGGAACAGACTGAAAGTCCAAGACATCAGGAGTTCAACCAGGTCAGTTCAGCATGTCTGACGATGAGGCTCACCAAGGCTGTATATTCTGTAATATACAAATCTCAAAGCAACATTTTAGTATCATCAAGATAATCTTTTTGTTTGATTCTCTGGAATCTAGTTCTTCAAGGGGTCTCCCTCTATCCAATCTGATCCATATAACTCTGAAAGAAAGAAGTAAATACCTTAATTACCTTTTCCAAAAACACAAAGACAAAACCTTTTTCCCAAATCAACATATCCTTGAGCCAGTAACCAGAAAACCTTTATTTTGACCTCTCTCCCAGAGAAATAATATAACCACAAAACTCAACATCACACCCATTTTGAAAAATAAAACGCTGGGCGGTGGTGGCGCACGCCTTTAATCCCAGCTCTTGGGAGGAAGAGGCAGGCAGATTTCTGAGTTCAAGGCCAACCTGGTCTACAGAGTGAGTTCCAGGACAGCCAGGGCTATACAGGGAAACCCTGTCTCGAAAAACCAAAAAATAAGTAAATAAATAGATAGATAGATAGATAGATAGATAGATAGATAGATAGATAGATAGATAGATAGATAGATAGAACAATCTAAAACAAATGAAATATACTAAGATACTGTATGTGCCTATACTAGGCTTTCCCTATCTTTCCAAGCAAAAAGACAAGATTCCCGTGGAGTCCACGTTAGCAGAATATGAGCTTCCTGTAGCTGGTTAAACAATCTCTACCATCTTTTCATCTGGCTCTCTGCCCAGAGCCACAGACATTTTATTAATATCTGTATAATATCTGACTGTTGAACTCTCTACCTGGAGCCACAGGTATAGCTAATTAATACCTGTTTAAGGCAAGCAATGATTAGCACTGCACTTTCTATTCTGGAGTCAGTGACTAATATTCCCTATCTTAGTTCAAATTAAAACCATCCAAAACAAATGAATTAAACTAAAATATTGTATGTGCCTATACTTAGGCCTTTCCTATGTTGCCAAGAGGATATAAAACCCAATATTCTCATGGAGCCCACATTAGACAGAATGTGAGTGTCCTGCGAGGCAAGTAAAGCAGTCATACCATCTTATGGTTCAGCTCTCTGCCTAGAGCAGCCAACTTGTTATGCCATCTATCTGTTCGGCTCTCTGCCTAGAGCCACAGACCTTTATTAATACCTGTTCACTGCCCTCTCTACTTGAAGTCAGTGACTAATTTTTCCTATCCTAGTTCAGAACTGCAAAATTCCCAATGTGATTCAGACAAAATCTGTGTATAATCTATCGTAAAAGCAAATAATCCCAATTTTATAAATTCACAGTTCAGTCAATCTCTGCCCCAAGAAGTAGACAACTTCGATTCTATGGCTCTCTGACTCACAGCAGCCTACATTCCCCACAGCAGGGGACCTCAGAGCCTGTCAGTAGCAGCTTTGTTTCAATTCCTGTGCTTGAGTCCATGTGACTAGTGACTTGTCTCAGCACTACCCAGCTACTCACTTAAAAAAGAAAAGTAAAACTCTCTCAGGCTAATAATCTTAAATTTCTAGTGGATTCTTGCCCAACACATTGTTTTTCCACCTGTAAATCTCAAAGCAAAATTTTAGTATCATCAAGATATACACCATCTATGTGTTCGACTTTCTGCCTGGAGCCACAGACATTAATACTTGTTCACTGCCCCCTCTACTTAAAGTCAGTGACTAACTTTCCCTATCCTAGATCTGAACCACAGGCGAAATTCCCCACACCCTTCAGACAAAATCTGTATATAAATCTATCCTAAAAGCAAATAATCCCAATTTTAAAGAACAGTAGTTCAAGCTCAGAGCATGATCAGAGATAAGCTGTGCCTTTGAGCTGCATGCATCCCTGGCCCATCTGCACTGTCAGACAGATCCTCCAGAGGTCTGGGAGTATCATCTTAAAGGATGTGTGCTCTCGGGGGGGGGGGGGGAATAAATGATTTCCTTCGATTATTCTTGATAACAATGCGGGTTGCACCATCATAGGCACTCTGGGCCGGCCTTCCCCTGGAAAAACAAGAAGCCCCTCTGCCGTGTCCTAGCAGCAAGGCCCAGCGGCCTGTGCAGGGTCCTGCACACTGCACTAGTCCAAGCTTTGTCAGTCTCTTAAGTATTAATCTAGAGGGACAGTCCCTGGTTTGTGTTTCCTGGGAGCTGTGCCAATGTGACTCTTCCTGTTAGTTATTGAAGGTTGCCTGCAGGTTCAAGGTTCCAAGATAGCAGCACCAGGCAGCAACTTTGAAGGTGTTTTTACTCCCCAGTGGAGTCAGAAACTGGGACCTGGAATCTGGCAACTGGCACAGGGGTGAATGGGTGGGGGAAACACCAGTGACACTGAACAAACAGTCCAACCTCTCTCCTACAGCTTAGGATGCTGCCCCTTCCTCTCTCCCCTCCCCCCATCTCTCTCCTTCCCCCCCCTTTCCTTTTCCTTCACTTTCTTTCCCTCCTCCCTCCTTTCTCTTTTCCCTTTCTTCTTTTTTCTTTACCTCTGTCTTTTCCCATTCTCCTCTCCTACTTTCTTTCTCATGTATGCTCTCTCCCTCAGTCCTTGCCCTTTCCCCTCCGCCATTAATCCACACCAACCCAGGACTAGCCACAGGGAGCTTCCAATGCATTTTGAAACACAATGTTTACAATGCAAACAGAATCAAATAAATGAAGGGTGTAAGCAGGCCAAATCAGAAACCTCCCCTGGGAGGGAAAGAGGGCCTCTCCTGCCAACGCATCACCCTGTTCCTAGCGCTGCCCTAGGGTTCGGGCTGGCCTTGCCCATGCCTCTGCGGAAAGGGGGACATAGCCTGGTACACACTTTCCTGTGTCAATCACTCCCTCTTAGCCCATACAAAGCAAGAATGTGAAAACCTTAGAAGCCAAGCCATGAATCCTCCTGTGGCTTGCCACACTGGAGGGAAGGCTCACTCTGACTTCTCAATATGGGACTTGCAGGTTGCCTACCCCCGCTACATACACACACACCCCATCCATCTCCTCACCCTCAGTACTGCCCGCCAGGCTAGCCAGTAGTGCTTTTTCTCTGGTTCATTTAGGTATTGCTTGCCGTGCCTTAGAAATGTTGTGGAGTTAACAGTTTTTATTGTCTTGCTTCAAACACATGTATCTTGGTTTCATTGTTAACTTACTTTCAGTCTCTTGATGACAACTCCTTCCATTACCAAAAGCCAAGAGAAAATGATTATTTTAGTCATTGTCTCTCGGTTTCTGTTTCTTTTTGTTAAGTATGTTTCTCGTATTTTCTTAAAAGGAAAGGGTGGAGGGTTGAACAAATGCCAGCAATCCCAGAAGAGTAAATCAAAAGCAACTTTTCTTTTTCATTGCAGTAGAAAGCCAGATAAATGCATATTTTTCTTTCCTGCTTCAGGTCAGAAACCCTTCCCTTGTCAAAAATGCGATGCCTTCTTTTCTACCAAATCTAACTGTGAACGTCACCAGTTGCGCAAACACGGAGTTACCACCTGCTCCCTGAGAAGAAACGGGCTTATTCCCCCAAAAGAGGGTGATGTTGGATCCCATGATAGCACAGGTAGAGCCTCTAGGTGATGGAGAACCAGAGAGAGGAGGGTGCTCCCCAGATCTCGGTTAAGGCTGTGTGAGCTGGAGCCAAGCACTGCGTGGCCGCAGCTTAGGGGGCCCCCGCCCCTGCCGAGACTGTGTGACAGACACCAAGACCTGTGGAGCTGGGGAAACAGTGTCAGTGCCCAGGGGGCTTTGGAGCTGCCAGGGGGAGATCCAGCACCTTCCTTCCCGAAATTGCCATTGCTCTGATCCTGGAAGGTAGGATGAGCCGGATGCTGGGCTCCGACTTAAATCCCTGAAGGAAACAAAGCTCTGAAGTTTGGGGGGACCCCAGGTGCTGCAGCTTTCATGAGCAGTGCTTGCCCAGTGGACTCAGTACTGCAAGAACTGTGACACATACCCCCCGCCCCCCAAAGCTTTTCGTTGGGAGGCGGGGCAAGGTGGGGCAAGGCAGGGCTTTTCTTCTCAATAACTCCTCCCTGTATAAACCTGTCCTTGTTTGAAAAAGCACTGTGCATGTCCTTTCTTAATCACGACTCTGCCTGACCTGGATCCGGGTATATTCTCCTGTGCTGATGTGTGCTTCCTCCCT
>JADRCC010577317.1:7514-26125 GCA_019843855.1 Hylomyscus alleni
GAGAGAGAGAGAGAGAGAGAGAGAGAGAGAGAGAGAGAGAGAGAGAGGAGAGAAGCTAAGGGATCTTCCAGCCATGGGTGATTGGAGGGGAAAGTATTAGGAAGCCAAATGTCAAGGAATGAGACATCTAGAACGGGACTTAGAAAGTAGAGTCAAAGAAATTAGACAATATGAGAAATGAGTGCTTTGTTAAAAAATAAAACAGAGATGTTTATATCCATGACTATGCTGAGGACGCCTGTTTCTGTTATATATAAAAACGAAAGGCATCCTCTATTTAATACATGTTTGGATTAGTCTTTTACTTTGGCATTGCACTGCATTGTATGCTTCAAAGGCTTTTGTGAATGGCACCATTTCCCAGATTTCTCTCTCATTGTATTCACTACTGGTACACAGAAAGACGACTGATTTCAGCATGCTAGTTTTGGCCCTGGCACTTTTATAAGGTGTTAATCAGTTCTAGGAATTTTCTGGCACAATCTTTCGGTCTTTTCTGTGTAGAGTTGGACTCCAAGCAGGGACACTCTGACTTCTTTTCCCATTTGGATCCCTCTGATTTTCTTCTTTTGCTTTTTTTTTTTTTTTTTTTTTTTTAGCTAAGATTCTGAACATTATATTACATAGGGGTGGACTCAGTGGATGGCCCTGTCTCCTTCCTGACTTTAATAGGATTGCTTCAGAGTTTTCGCTAAAGAGAATGATTGGTTTGTGATATATAGGTTTTATTATGTTCTCTTCAACCCTAACTCTCTCTAGGACTTTTATCATGAAGAGATGTTCTGTCAGGCGCCTCTTGGGCATTTTATTGAGATGATGATATCATTTCTACCTTTAAATTCATTTGGATTATGTATTCCATTTATTGATTTATATATATTGAACCATTCCTGCATCCTCTGAATAAAGTCAACTTGATCATGATGAAGATGTTTTTGTGTGTAAATCCAGTTTTCAAGTATTTATTGGGATTGTTTTAACCTGTGTTTGTCGGGAATGTGGTCCATAGTTTTCTTTTGCTGTCATGTTCTCATCTGATTTTAGCATAAGGATAATACTGACTTCCCAAAGGATTTGGAAGCCTAGGTTGCAGCTATTTAAAGGTGTGGTGTAATTCTGTTGCAGATCCATCTGGATCTGAACTGCTTTTAGCTGGAAGATTTTTTTTTTTCTTTAAAATTACCACTTCAATTTCCTCCTTTGTAACAGGTCTGGTAAGTTATTGATCTCATCTTGGTTTAACTTTGTGGATCAGCAGCACCTAGAAATTTGTGTTTTATTTTTAGGTTTTCCAACTCAGTGGGATATAGGTTTTTAAAGTATGCCCTTGGGACCCCTAAGGCAGTTAGGGGAAGGATTGAAGGCCCTTAAGGAGATGGCAACTCCACAGAAAGACCAAAAGTGTTAACTAACCTGGACCTCTGAAAGCTCCACCAACCAGAGAGCATACACTGGCTGGTCTGAGGCTCCTGACAAATATGTGGCAGAGGGCTCCCTTGTCTGGCCTCAGTAGGAGAGGCTGCATCTAACCCTGCAGAACTTGATGCACCAGGATGGAGGGGCTTGGGGGTGGGGACACTGCAGGTGTGGGTTCCCCTCTCAGAGGCAAAGGGGAGGGGGAACTCTGTGAGGGATGACTGGGAGAGTAGATAACATTTGTAATGTATGTAAATAAATAAATAAATAAATAAATAAATAAATAAATAGTATGCCCTTGGGGTTAAATACTATTAGCATTGGTGGAATGTCTCCTGATTATTTCTAATTTTATTAATTTGGGTGGTGTCTCTCTTTTGGTTTCTTTGGATAAGGTTTTATCAACCTTTTATCTTCTCAGAGTACCCTCTCTTTGTTTCATTGATCCTTAAGGCTTCTGTTTCCTAATCACTTCCACCCAGATCTTGCTTATTCTCTCTGTCTACTGCTTTGGGTTGTGCGTTGTTTATGTTCCCACCTTCCTTCAGTGCTCCACCGTTATCTGAGTTATTTTTGACTTTGGAATGTGAGCTCCCATGGCTATCAATTCCCCTTTTAGGGCTGCCTCTATTGTAAGCCAGAGCTTTTGGATGTTATATTTTAATTTTCTTCCAAAATTAAAAAAAAAGTACTTCCTTCATATGTTCAGGAACCCATTTAGCATTCAACGGTGTGTTGGCCCATCTCCATGCATTTGTGTGTTTTCATGAGTCTGGAGTTTCTTTTGCTAAGGATTTTAGGCTTTATCCCTCCATAGTCAGATGTAACTCACAAATTTATTTCATTTTCCTAAATTTGACATTTGGCTTGGGACCCAGTATGTGGTTTCTTTTAGAGAAACTTCAATAGGCTTCTGAGAGTAATGTGAATTCTATCATGTTTGGGTAGAATATTTTGTAGGTATCTGTTAGGTGCATTTAGTCTAAAACGCCATTTAACTCTGAAGTTTCTTGGTTTATTGTTTGTCTGTATGATATGTGCATTGGTGAAAGTGGGGTTATAGAAATCACCTACTATTAGTGTTTTGGATTTGATCTATGATTTAATGCCAAGTAGTATTCGTTACTGGTGCATCTGAGTTTGGAATATATATATATATCCTCCACTTGGGTGATTGTCCCCCTGAAGTCTGTTTTGTCAGATATTAGAATGGCAACACTTAGCATGGCACTATTTTGTTAAAATGCTCTTTTCTATCTTCACACTTTAAGTTAGTGTCTATCCTTGAAGGTGAGGTAAATTTTTTTGTGGACAACAAAAAGATGGATTCTGTCTCCCAATCCAGTAGGCTAGTCTGTATTTTTTTATGGTAGAATTGAGGCCATTACTATTCAAAGTTATTGTTGAGAGATGTGTAGTAACTGCTGCCATTTTTATTTGTGGCATTTGTTTCCTTTTATAACAGCAATCCTGCTATCATTTGTCTTTCCCCATAACCTCTTATACATGACCATCTTTCTCTTCAGACTGAAGTCTCCTTTTTAGTGTTCTCTGTACAGTTAGTTGGCTTAGTGGTCACATATTTCTTTAGCCTGATTATCCAGCTAATATTTTTTTCCTCTCTACTTCAGTGATAACAGATAGTTTTCCAGGTAAAGCACTATGGGGTGGCCTTTATGGTCTTTTATAGCTTTTAATATATTGTCTATTTTATATATTTTTTGTTTTAGTTGAATGAAGAGTTACTTTCTGAGTCTGTCTACTAAGCATTCTCTATTGCCTCTTGTACCTAGATGAAGATCTTTTTCCCTAGATTTGGGAAATTTTCTCCTATGATTTTGTTGAACACATTTATTTTCTATGCCTTTGACCTAGATTTCTTCTCCTTTTTCTATGCATACAAATTCATAGCATTGATATTTTCATGGTGTCTCATAGATCCTGCAGAGTCCGTGCATTTTCTTTTATTGAATGGTCCAGCTCTTCACTGTGTCTTTGGGCCCCATCTCCCTATTTGTTGTGTGATCCATTCTAGTGGTAAAGCTATCCTCTGATGTTTCCCTTCATCTTTTTTTTTAGACTTGTTGAATTTTTCATTTCCAGCTGCATTTCACTTTGGGTTTCCCTAAGCATTTCTGTCTGTCTTTTGGATTTTATTTTCATATCCTGAATTGCCCTTTTTATTTCATTCAGCTGTTCTTTGTGTTTTGTTTCCTTGGGCTTCAATTGAGACTTTCTTCCTATCCTCTTTAAGTTCATTCAGGAATCTATTCATGCTCAATCTTTTTCACTATGTTTGTAATTGTTCTTTTGAATCCTGTGCTCTATGTTTCGTCTAAGTTGTTCTCACAGTTATTACAGAGCTGGTGATCTGAGAGAATTATGGCCTTGGTATTTTTTTCATTGCCTGTCTTTTTGTAATGAGACTTGGGTTCCCATAGCTAGGCTGTTAGCTGTGTCTTTTGATAAGTCTTTCTAGTTCTCTGTATTGAGTGGGGGTTGGATTTGCATCTGCTGTTACCTGGATTTGGTTGGTTTGAGATCAAGCTAGGAGATGCTTGAAACTGGGGCTGTGGCCACTGTGTTCTGATTCACAGATGGCATCTCTGGGTTGACTCTAGCTCAGCTATGGGGGAAGGCATAGCTTCTGAGAGCAAGAATGTCCTGATGCTGTGAAAGAGATGAGGACTGCCTACAGAATAAGCAAACAACAGATACAGGTGCCTCAGTGATGTGGGCAATGAATACAAGTCCTGTATAGGTTTTCAGATGGTTTAGATGAGGTGCTATAGAGCAGGGTAGTTAAGAACTCCCTCGGTAGAGTAAGGAGGTAATAGATACAGATCCTCAAATGGTGAGCTTAGAATGCCAAAGGGAAAGGATGATTTCAGCTCAACTTGCAATAAGTTGCAGGTTCTTGCAAAGAGGGTGCAGTGAGTCTTGGGATAGTAGGAATCAAGCATGCTGAAGAGGGAAGGGTGAGGGTTCTACCTGAAAACTGAGTGATATGAGTCCTGAAACTTAGCAGAGGAGTTCTCAAGAAGGTGGTGGGTTAGGATTCCATGGGAGAATTAGGCTCCTGCTAGCTACTGGATAGTGGGAGGTCCCAGGAAAGAAGCAGGTTTGGGGTGTCTTTCACAGTCTGGCTTGGGCATGTAATACATGATGTGACATTGTTCCTGCCCCTGGAACAGAGCCAGAAAGGCATGGGCCTCCACAGGTGTTGATGGTTGCAGTGGGCATAAGGCTTATTTGTATAATAATAACAACATATTTTGTGTTCCTCCTTCAAGGAATGCCTCTCTGCCATGGTTAATGGCTCTATAATAATCAAGAGACAGTATGAATCTGGGAGGTGAGGGTGTGGCTAAGGTCTCAGCAAAATGGTAAATGCTGAGGCCTTTAGAACAGCCCTTAAGGCTGTGGGAAAGAACTATGAAAACATGAGTTCAAGAATATATAATTTCTCAACTATGCAAATATAAGGATGCAATATGAATTGTATAAGGAGCATCACAGTTCTAAAACAACAAAGACAGCTGCACTGTGAGCCAGCTTGTCAAAAAAATATAAAGGCAGGCAGATACAAAGGCAGCAAATTCCTTAGTTCAAGGTCAACCTGAAACAGAGCTAGGTTGGGTTCAGGCATGGTGGAAATGGTGAATCTCAGGATGGGATCTCACCCAGCTAGCTCATTGTCTATCCTTACAAAGGCAGGCAGATCTCTAAATTCATTTGCAAGATTAAAAAAAAATGTGTTTGCTGTCTGTAATCATCACGGGACTGGGGTCATGGAATGCTGATTCATGGGATAATCAAAGGGGGACCTAAGGTAATGAATGAATTGATATATAATAAAAGACTGGCCTTTGGTTTGCAAGAGATGAGCTATCCAGAGAGTATTTTAGAATTTCAAGAGAAATCTGTCTCAAGCAGAGAGCCGTCTGCAAAACTGTCTCAAGGAAAACATAGGCCATCTGCTCGTAACACACAATTTGACTTCAAGTCATTTTTTTTCACTGCTCCCTGACACCCCTTCCTTAGAACACTTCTCCAAGATGAGGCTGGTCCTTGACAGTGTCTAAAGGAAAGCAGACAAGAGGAGCTGGGGTCTTGCTAGATTAATGGGAAGCTGAGGAATCCCAAAAAGATAATGGGCTTGGGATGTCCAAGGAGGAGGATCCAAGAAGAATGGGACTCTTGCTATCAATGCAAGTAGCAGTGAGTCCTGAGGTGCTTTCTCTTTAAATAGATATTAAACATTTTTAAAATGTTAACTTCATGCATCGATTTTTTTTCTTGGAAACATCTCCTGTCAGCTATTCCACTATTCTAGAAAGAGCAACAGCAAACAGTTTCTATGCCAGTTCCACCACATTCTGGTGATGGAGTGGAATAAAAATGTAGAGGCAGATATGGAAAAGCCCAACAGCACAAGACCTATTCCCCACTTCTCTAGAATAAATAACTTCAGGGAAGTCCTGCATTTAGCATGTATCATGCCCTACATGACATAGGAATGGGATGTAAGTTGTCTAGAGAGCAGGGGAAAACATTTATTTCTCATGGTTTGAAGAAGGTCTTATTAGAAGCACAAGTCAGTTTCTGCAAAAACCAGGAGCTGGCAGGTTCTAGAAGGAGAAAGAACTCACCAAAGAGGGGACTGTCAGGACCACATGCCATGTCCATACATGGACGGTGGCAATAGATGTGGGTCTACACATTGAGGGTAAATGAGACTGGTTTTATCATCAGGTATTCTGTTGCTGTTTATTCTAGACAGGCTGGTCTGAGGGCTTCCAGACAAGTCTGGACATTCCCCTGTCTCAGCCTCTATCACTGTGTGGGATCACTAGCTTTGCAGATGCAAAGTGCTTGGCCTTAAAGAGACTTCAGAGATCTAACTTCCTGTGTTCACGCTCAAGCATCTGACACTCTACCCACTGTGCCATCTCCCTAGCAGTGGACAGAGTGTTGTTGGAAATGTTTCCATCTCTATAGAAGGATTCCACTACCCTATATGATGGGGCCTAATGCTGAAACTGAGATCAGTACTGCAAAAAAAGAAGAGCTCACTCTTCTTCAAATAGGGGTGACAAAGACACAGTGAGAGAACAATTGATCTCTTAGGAGATGATATTTATTACATATATGTTTTGAGCAATGATTTAAAAAAGAATACTTAGCGGTCTGGAAAGATGGCTTAGTGGTTAAGAGCACTGTTTGCTCTACCAGAGGTTCTGAGTTCAATTCCCAGAAACCACACAGTAGCTCACAACCATTTGTAATGGGATCCAATGCCCTCTTCTGGTGTGTCTGAAAACAGTGGCAGTGTACTCACATATATAAGATAAATAAATATTTAATAATAATAATGATGTTAATATTAATCTGTTATCAATAGGAAGACATGTTGCTCTGAAAAAGTTAAGAGATAAAATCAAAGTATAACAATCTTCAGTGATAAAAAGAAGAAACTGGTGATGCACAGATGAACCTCAAAAAAAGTATGCCAAAGAAAAGAACCCAGGTGCATCCCATTTATCTAAGTGGCCAAGAAAGGCAATCTAGATTAGGAATGTTTGGGGCTGGAAATGGGGATGGAATGGAAACTGAGCAAACAGGCAGGAGAGATATTCATGGTGTGATGAAAACTGTTAAAAAGCTGGCTGTCACCATGGTGGTACAACTCTATAAGCATATTGACAACCACTGAGGCATATGCTTAAACAGGGAGCTTTTGGGATACATAAATTGTTCTCCAGTTAAATGTTAAATTTATACGTATATATGTATATGTATGTACATATATATGGTTTTAGTAACTTCCTATAAAGTATACCAAAATTTTGCACCTTTATATTATAGCACATGAAAAGTATAAAAGTATTCTAATAGTTCCTTATTTATTGTCAGGACAGACAAAATAAAATGAGAGCTGCATAGAAATAAGATAGTGAAAAGTATCATTTCAATTTTACAGAATGTTGGCCAAAGGTACTTTTAAAAAGATTATAGGCAAAAAACAAAACAAAACAAAACAACAACAACAAGCCCCTTATTGTAAAATAAGAAATTGAAAACAAAATAACTAAAGCTTTCAACCCAAAGGGAAAAAGCAAACATCTAAAAAAATAAAACAAACAACAAGCAAAGAAAAACCCAAATAAACAAAACCTCCTGTTACCTGTATAGATCAACCCAACAAGAGGACTCACCAGTCTAGCTGGCAGTACTAACTATACTTATTGGGGGTATAAAATGTGCATATGCACAAATACAGAAAGAGGACATCCTGGGGAGTAGGGAGTAAGAAGAGGAAGTTGGGGGTTGGCATGATCAAGGCAAATTGTATAGATGTATGAAATTGTCAAAGAATAAATAAAAGATTAAAACAATAAAAACATTTAGCTATATTCAAGATCATTTTCCTTTCTCTGACTTCCTCCTCAATGACATGAATTACCAAAGTTAGTTAATCCCAACACTCCATAAACATCCCAGGTTTTGTGCCTCTTCATTTCTACTGCAGCTTTTTTTTTTTCTGGTTTTTTGAGACAAGTTTCTCTGTGTAGCTCTGGCTGTCCTGGAACTAATTCTGTAGACCAGGCTGGCCTCGAACTCAGAAATCTGCCTGCCTCTGCCTCCCAAGTGCTGGGATTAAAGGCGTGCACCACCACTGCCCGGCTACTGCTGCTATCTTAAGCTGACTTTCTCTCACTTAAAAGGAACTTGAAATTACCTTCTTGGTTACTAGTTTCTATCTCAATCAAGATAATTTCCAAACTTCTACTGGAAAAATCTATGAGAACCTGAGAAAAGAAAGGACCAGAAAGCTATTTTGGCAACATGTTTCTAGGTTTGGAGATTAAATTGTGTGTGTGTGTGTGTGTGTGTGTGTGTGTGTGTGTGTGTGTGTGTGTAGTCAGTTTTCCTTAACATTTTTTTAATGCAAAAAAGTCAACAGAATTTGTAAAAAAGGTAACATCATAAGAGTAGTTGTTTTTGAGGAGAATACTTGTCCTACTAGACAGCATAGGAGGCTGATTGAACAGTATGGTGTCTGTACAGGAGTATAAATAGAGATCAGCTTTTATTTAATCTAATTAAGAGTCCATATGGGCATATAAATATAATTAGAAATGTGATATATAATAAAAGCAGTGCACTCAATCAAAGAATGAGGATGAGTCAATATTAATTGGTTCTGAGATAGTCAGCCATCAAATTAGAGGTGGGGCAGGGGAAAGGAAGTCAGAGAATTAGCTCACATGTTTATGACTCTAAATTCCAGATGGCTACATTGCTAATTTTTAGGGTAAGTATGAGTAGCTTATTCTCCTTTTTCGAAGATGAGGTAGGGTTTTGTTTTGAGGATTACTGTGGATCATCTCGAATGTTGCTCCTCATTTTGCCTTTGTTTGCCAAGCTGTGTGTCATGGTTCAGGAGGAGAACCTTTTTCTAGTCCATCCTTCTGTGACAGAGGCTGCATGCACTTCCCTGCCAGACCAGGGCTTCTTTTCTAAATGTTCCATTGGTATTCTTTGCTAGCAGCAACCCCAAAATAGCTAAGTTAACAGACAATCTGCAGTGAGACAAACGCATTTTGTTTTCTTCCAGATGGTTATGTTGAATGTCTCTACCCAAATTCCTATGTGCACACCTTCATGCCCAGTGGCCAGGAGAAAGGATGAAGCCTTTTACAAGGGTATTAGACATCAGGGAACCTTTCTCTCTTAGCCTAGTGAAGTGAGTCTCCATGAGAGGTCTGTTTTCTGAAGGCCAGGGAAGGAGTGCTCACTAGAAACCTGTCCCATTTGGGGTTTCCAGGCTCCAGAACTAAGATTAAATCCCAGATTTTCAAACCTCTCTCTGAGGACATTTCTTCATGACAGCTCTCTAGCTGACTAGCTCTCTAGCTGATACAATGATACTGGATTTTGCAGCACGCTGAAGGTTGGTTTTGTTTTTCTTACGCTTGTATTTCTGCCTGGGTACATATAGATAATTGTGTGTTAAACAGCTGATAATAGCAATGAATTCCAGAGAAGATGTTGCATGAGGACAAGCGTCAAGCAGAGGTTTGGTTTAATATAAATGGTTTCATTTTTATAATAATGGCTTCATTACCATATGTTTTTAAAAATATTTTAAAATTTAAATATTTGGACACAACTGTATTAGAAGCATTTTGTCATGAAAAAGTTTGTGGAAATCACTTATATTGAATGTTCTTACTATGTTCCAGGCAGTGAGTTAAATTCAATATCTATTTGATAATTAATCCTCTGACATAGATGTTATTTATATATTCATTGTACATGTGACCAACTAAAGCCCAGAGATGTTAATTTACCCAAACTTCATATACCCGTAGAAGAAAAAAATCAGGACTTGAATAGCAACAACCCAGTTCTGGAGTATTCTCTCTCACTCTCAAGGAATTTAGAAGGCTAGTGTAAACTTTGGCACACTATTTTGAATAAAATGGGATGTAGAGGTGATTATCTTTTCCTTGTGTCAAGTCACATGAAACCTTCAAAATGCAACAGCTTTAACCCCAAAATGAAACTCTCATATTCTCTGCCCATCATCTTTTGATGAATGAATTATTTTCATGAACCTTAATCTTCCATATTCAGAGAGAAAAAAGAAAAAGTAAATGAACAGAGTTTGCAAACTCTCAAGGCCACATCTGTACACCACGAATTAAATCTGGAAGGTAATATTTTAGGTCTCATAATCCAATTGGGAAAATATGCCTTAGGTTAAAACATCAAACATGATTTTTATTGTACATATATTATTAGAGAAAAAAATCTTTAACTACCTACCAAATATCTTAGTGCCAGAATGGTCACAGATGAATATAGCCTGTAGTCATTGTCGGGGTGAAAGCTTTTTACATGTAAGACTGCATTTTGAATCACAGAATAAGAATTACATTTCTATCTCCATCATTCTTTCTTTTTGAGGCAGGGTGGCCTTGAACTTGCTATGTAGCTAGGATGACCTTGAACTTCTGATCCTCCTGCCTCTGTCTCCAGTGCTGAGATTAAATGCAATTACCACCACAAGTTTGTGGAGCTATGGACTGAGCCCAAGGCTCTGTGAATGCCCTTTTCCACTGGCTACACCCCCAGCCACACAGCATCACAATCTTTTTTTCAGAGAACTATACCCTGGATATATCATGATATTTGAAAATCTGTGATTTACCATTGACATGCAAGGATTGGCCTCACAATTATTTAAATCTGCATTTTTTCCATCAAGGGAGTTGAAGATATATTACAAACTCTTAAAAGTGGCTAGCTTTTTAGCCTTCAGGTGTTTTCTGGTGGACAAGACAGGGCCTTGTGAGAGGTAAAAACTGACATTCCCAAGGTCATACACTGTTCAAAGCTGAGTCAAGAATAAAATCCTGAGTGATGGCTCCTGCTCCTTGGTCCTTTTTGCTATGCTGTAATATGGCTATTTTTTCCTGTTATGTAATACACACTAATCTGATTTTCTTTTTCTCCTTCTCAACTGAAGCTCTGAATCAGCTAATCTTGATAATTACTAGGACAGGAAGCAAAAGACTGAAAATGGTTCTGTAATCAGAGAAGCTCCCTGCTAAGAGAGACGTTCTATTAGAAGATGTCCTGAATGCTGGGACTCCACATCTGCTCTGCCTTCCACACCCCTTTAAGTTCCTGTGGCTCTCTTTCTTTTCCTGGGAGAGCTTAAATGACCCAACCAGCCTCTTAACCACTGCCTTTGCATTACCCTTTGGTACACAGCTTTTCGGGGGCTCCCATTACTTCTTTCTGAGCCACAGCCTGTCCTATGGTAGCCACTTGTATCGTGGCTGTCACTTGCTATCTGCTTCCTTCTTGGTTGTTTGACCTCCTGACCTTGAGCTCCTCCTGAGCTCACACTTTACCACAGTCTTGCTTCCTTACTCAACTCTAAAGTGTTCAGATGCCCAGAAAATAGGGTGACAAAGATGGATGGGACAAGGAGCATCAGCAACTCCAGAGACGGGTTCTGATTCAAACTTGTCTCTTCTGAAGAAAGACTCCCTCAGCCCTAGCAAAGTCCCTAGTATGTTCTTGATCCCTTTATATAACAGGGGTTTCCTGTTAGAGAATATAGCTCTTTAATTTAGAATTTCCTTTCCCGATTGCTACACTTTTTACTGGTTTCTTTGGGGCCCAGATACAGTCATCTTTAAAAACATTGTTTTAATCTCTTAGTGTAACTGATAAAATAAGAAGGTCAAGCTCATTATCTCAAATGACCTTCTCAGCTCAGTGGTTATATAATTGTAGGGAATTCCAAAGATGGTTCATCAGGACATGCACACAGCTCTGTATAATTGTGGATTGTCCTTCCAGCCTCATCATAGGAAGTGGGCCCTTATCTTATTAAAATAATGGCTTCCTCCTCCTGGGTCAACATATTAAGTCACAGCAGCCACCAGTATCATTTCATGCACACGGTGGGCAACCAGCTGCCATCAAATCCTCTGTGAGATCTTCAACTAGGAGATCATCAGAGGAACACCATGGAAAAGTGGAGGTTTAAGTATGAAAGGGAGAATATAAACTATACTGATTTCTTCCATTCATAGATATAAATATCGAATGGGAACACTCCGTGTGAGAGACGCTCGCTCTGACATTGCTTACCCTGACATTGCAGACAATGCTGTCCCAGCTCACTGTCATGGACTAAAACCCCTCCCTTACCTTTCTCTGTCTTTCACTGACTGTTCTGCCATTAACTCCTTCAGTTCTTCCAGACGCCGGAGATCTCTCATTTCCATTTCTTGCCACTTCTGTTGTTTCTTAGCCCAGTATTTTCTTATCTATCGCATAAATGTTACACCAAATTTAAATTAACAACAGATAATGTGGGGGAGAGGCAATAACAGTATCCAGGTGCTCAGACAACAAAGATTACATTGAAATGGCATTTCGTGTGTGTGTGTGTGTGCGCGCGCGCGTGCGCACACGTGTGCTTTACAATTGCCTATAAAATATTCGTAACAGAAAGAAAAAATAAATTAAAACACAAAGGTGCAAGAGTCTCTGGAAAGCTCTTGGCATAGCCATTTCTGAAGTGGAAATGTAATGTATGCTGAGACCTCGATTTTAATCTATGGCTGAAATAATTGACTTTCAGGGAACCACAATAAAAGCATGTTACTGCCTCTGAAGAATATGACCTACCTGTTACCCAGGAGTATTTTTATCCTCTTATGGTAATGCAGTCTTTAACAAATATAGCATTAAGACTATTTTTGCCTTAAAAGCATGGGTTTATTTATGCTAATGGACAGCAGGATATTGAAAGCTTTATGCTCCTGGGGGAAGTGGCAGGAGATGGGTGGGAGGAAGGAGGGAAAGTCCGAATTAACCCGGTTGTGGTAAAGAGTAGTCTCGACCTATGTGGTAAAATAAAGGTCATGCTTATCAGGTTGACAAAGATGGAAGGCATTGTTCTTCCTGGGCTGTCTTTACTTCTCTCAATGGAAGCAAATAAGCATTATTTCAAGGCGGCCAGAACCACTTCAGGGTTCTGCTGTGTGCTTAGGCAACTCAAGTTAATAGAAGCCCGTTTCTACTACTTTAGGTTGTCATGTTACTGTCATGAGACACTGGGTCTTGCTAGGAAAAGACGGAGCGACACTTCCTCAGGGCTGACAGGCAGCAGTCTATAGGGGCTAGCTAGTCAAACCTCCAGTGTGGCATTTCCTCTTCTGAAAGTTTAGATACAAAAAGCTAAGTGGTTTTCTGGCTGTCCCTAGCATCTCGTTGTCTGATCCCTGGGAGCCTCTCAAGAGGCAGCCGAGGATCCTCTGGGTCACAGGCAGAGCAACGATGCAGTGGAAGGGAACAGCAACCCAAGGCTCAATATGGTGTAAGGTGAAACCCACTCCACATGACTAAAGCTAGGAGTTTAAAGAGAACAGAAAGAAACCAGAAAGAATTCAACAACAAAGATAGAGACAGAGAGAGAGAGACAGAAAGAGAGACAGAGAGAGACAAACAAATACACACATACACACACACAGAGGGAGAGAGAGAGAGAGAGAGAGAGAAAGAGAGAGAGAGAGGGAAGGAGAGAGAGAGAGAGCAGTTCATATGATAAATGCCAGAAGTCCCTTAGTGCCAGGCAGGATAACAGATTATCTTCACTGGGGTGTAAGTCATCTTTATACTTTTCTGCATTCTCTTACAGGTTTTTTTGCCAATAAATGTGTCTTTCATTATCACGATGGTGATGCTACCTCAAAACCAAGCTTTAAAAGGCATAAATATGAAACTGTCTCCCGAGCCATTCCAGCCCAGTAACAGATGCTTACTCTTAGTACTGGCCTGGAAGGAAGAGCAGAGCTTCTTCTGGCTGCTGATGCCTGCTCCTCTCGGCCATTATTTGGTATGTTGCCTTGTGCAGATCAAAGGCTATGGTCTTCCCCTGCCCTCCCTTCCTTTCTCCTTTCTTCCCTCCACATCTCTCTTCTTTCTCCTCTTCTGCCTGCCCTCTCTCCCCCTACCTCTTCTTTCTTCCTCCGACACAGTCATTGACAGTGTTAAGCCTGAGCTGGGCCTTGAGAAACCTCAGCACCATGATCTGAAAGGTTCCTCACAGTTTCAAACTTCAGAGGACCTCATCCTTGCTCTAACTGAAATCCCAGAAAAAAGAGCTACTCATTGAATATAGCCCCTTTACCTGTTCTTGTCAGTGCTATGTGTGGGCTTCGGGGTCACCTTCAGATCTGGTCAAGAATTCAGACACCTGAGTCACAAACTCCTCCAAGCTACCTCTGCCGACATCTAAACTGCCTTTTAACTTGTTATTCTTACATTTTCAAGACTTTTCCAAAGAATTGCTTCGTTCTTCAGGATTTGATTCTCATTAGTATTCTACCCATAAGATCTTAAATTACATAGCCATAGGCTCTTGGCCAGAACTGCCCCTTCTCTACCTTCATCCCCTGGCTCTTGGCTTAGTACACTATTTAGTTTGGCTCTGAACATGATGCTTAGCTAATTAGTCTAGCCCTTCTCCATCCCATTAGATTGCAAAGCATGTGATTTACCAATCTTGGCATTTCTGAATATCTTCTAGAACAGAATATGTACTTAATAACCAGTTGATTAATGATAGAATTGTGTGAACAGGTACTAAATCCTTGGTTTCAGGGAGACCTTTCAGTGACAATTATCTTTTAAAAATTAATTCCTGGTCAATAGCTCCCAATAGACATGGAGAGGCATGGAAGGAACACATTTTTCACAGGGGACACAAAAGCTCTAACCTTCCTCAAAGTCCCACCAAGGAGAGGAAGGGCTGCCCCTCCCTCAGTGGTCATATGTACATGGTCTAGAGACCCCCAAAGACCCTTATCCAGGGGTATTTCTCCATTCTTACATCTCCCTTCTCCTCCACCTGTGCCTCTCTTCACTCCCCCTCCATTCACTTTGTGCTGCTTCCTTCTCTGAAACATAATTAAACACATATCTCTTGAGTTAAAAAAAAAAATGAAGAAAGCCTTCTCTGAAACCACCAACATGCTGCTCATGGTTGCTTTTCCTTAAAGCGGCTGAGACTATGTATTGCTTTCCTCCTGTGCAGCTCCTACATCATTCCTTGCTCACAGCATTCCTACCTCTGCCTCCTTAACAGGAGGGATTGAGCAAGCGAGAGGAAAGGCAGAGCAAGTCTAGGCAAGTAGTAAATCCAAATACATCAGTAACGATCCAGCCTAACTTGTGGCCTTCACCAGTGACAAGGGATCAAATCAAACAACTATCTCAATTCTTATTTTATCAATAATTGGTACTTCTATATGTTTGATTCTATTCATACACACATGCATGTGAGCATGCATGCACGCACACTTACACATATTTAAAACATTATTGGTTTTAGCATTCATCTGTTCATTAAATATTTATTAACGACATGCCTGGAGCCATATACTGTACAGTTTACTTGGTATATTGTATTTATAGCAATTATCATAACAATGGGACTTAGCAGAGGAAAGACACAATAAAGAAATAAGTGACAGAACAGGTCATTATATATTCTGTTAACTCCTAAGCAAGGTTTAAGTAGGGTGAGATTCAGACTAGTTTAAATGGCTTTATCAGAAGGCATTTTTAGAATGCCTTCCATAGGACATGAGGGGAAAAAACCTGAAAGCTGAGAGTGAGACAGCCATGGAGGAGAAAGGGTCAGGGGAGAACAAGGAAGCTGTGGGACCAACAGCATTGGCCAGGAAAGGCCTCACCTGTGCTGGGAGTCAGGAGACCGCACAACAAGAGTAGATGAGTAAGTTAATACAAGGGTCCAACCAAGAGCTGCTGGAGTCTAGATAAGTAGTCAAGGACTCAGAAATGAGGAAGCCATTGAAGAATTTCAATCAAGCAGTGACTCTGGGTGTTAAAAGATAGCCCTGCCAGTTAAATGGAGAATGGATAGCTGAGGTGCTGAGAAGGAAAGAGATGAGGTAGGAAGGTGAAGAAAAGATGGGCACTTAGACTAAGCCCTGGGGTGCAGGGAAGGCGTGAGGCACACTTGAGAGAGGAATCAGCGTGCCTTTTGGGAATTCTGTCTATTAAAAGCCTGGGATAAAGAGCAAGCAAGGAGTCCTAGCATTTTGCTTTAGTAGTTGAGTTTGAAGCAAGACTGGGTTCATAACAGGCTTGGGAAGGGAGGGCGAGCAGAAGGTCAGTGGGAGCGCATAGTTCCTGAAATGCCCAGAACACCTCTAAGTGGAGACAACAGACATCTGGAGGTGTAAATTGTTCTAGGGAAAACTCAGTCCTGGGAGCCCAAAGTAAGCATCTATTTGCAGAAAAAATATCTGATATCCAAGACTAAGAAGAAAAGGTGCCAACCTCATTTACATCTTCATTTTCTCGGCTTTTCCTAGGAGAATGGCTTACATTTTCACCTCCACTGTGGAATCTTATTATATTGTCAAGACCTGAACAAACCTAGCTCCATCCCCTGCAGCAAGGACCCTTTGCTTATGATTTATTATGCTTTTCCCCTTGACTCATTTATACGGCCCCTCCGTGGATTGTTCCTGAACTATGCGAACATTTGCTGTGTGCCTAGGATTGTATGGACCCCTGCCTTTTTGACTGGGAAATGCCTCTTGGCCCTCCTTTAAAACTTAATCTTCAGCATGGCCTTCTCAGCCTGTTTTCTTTCTAATTCCTTCAGATGTGGCTAGGTATGCCTGCTAGGGTGTTATTTATGCTTCCTTGGCATAGCGTCCTTATGGAGCTGCATCATTTAGCATTGTATTCCCAGCACCTTACACTGGGTCTGACATACAGTCGAGTTTACAGGGTCACTGTTAAATCAGTGGACACTTCTCCTGGTCTCTGGCCCAAGAATAATAGTTGTGGGCGGGAACCAGGCCAGCAGTTTTATCTGCAGCGTGGTGAAGTCTACACTAAGTACTTCCCCAAGGAGAGTTCCATTCACTTCTCATCAATTAATAGGAGCAGAAAGTGTGGATCGAGAATTATTGGCTCTGCAAGCGTCAAATTAAAATCCTGGCTGAGGACACTTAACTAGCCCTTTGAGACACTTGTTGAGACAGAGAATCTAAATGTACTGAGTTTTTGACTTCTTGTGCAATCTTTAAAACATGCCAGTGGTAAGCTGTCAGATGGTTAGTGTGAAAAGTGGAATGTCAAGCTCTTCCTTGGACACAGTGTCTTAAACAAAATAAAGCAAGCCCCTATTATCCTGCCTTCCTCATGCAGTTGCCGATTTGTCCCAGGTACAAGACGCTCCTTTCCATAGTCCCATATCTCTCCATTTTAGCAGACTTACACCAGTGAGAGCAAACCAAGGAAAATAGGCTCCGCATAGATTTATGTAATGTAATGCTATTTTTCCCAGAGCATTTAGATCATTTTTATATCCTACCTCGCTTTAGCAATTTTCAAAACAATTTGTTTCTTATTAACAACCCTACCTGAAAGCATGATGTTTATGCTCCAAGCATACATCAAAGTTTACCCTTAAAAAAACTAGACGAGTGTCAAACAGCCATTAAACACACCGTGAAATGAGACTTTCTTACTTCCAGAGAGAAAGTAGAAGCTTAGAATGAAAGCATTATAATAGGAAAAGGGCTAGCCTCTAATTTCAAGCTATCTGTGATATTGAATCTGAACAAACAGACTTCTTTACAGTGTTCCTGAGTTACTATCTACAGAACTTTAATAACTTTACAGCAGGAGGTCACAACACTTAACCAGACACACAGAAGGTACCATGAACAAAGGTTAAAATATTCAGTTTCCCAACAAAGCATTAAGATAAAGCAAACAGTTATTTCATTTTTTGGTGCCTAATTTATTTAGATCAATCTTTGCCACTTACAGACATCCTTTCTACTGTTGACCTGCAATATGCAGCCCCATATACAATGAAACATCACATACGAAAGCACAACTGAACATCTTAATAAACATATTCACATTTTGCTTTTTTCTGTTAATTTAACTGCCATAACAGTACAGCCACCTCTGCATTGGCATATCATTTATGACCTCCTGGAAGTCAAGAGACATTTCTATACAGTGGCATCTTTTGTATCTGGTTTTGCCTTTCAGGAGAGAAATGAAAGACTCATCTGAGAAACTGATGCAGGGAGAAATAATGCAGACAAGGAAGCAGTACAGAAAGATCTGTTTGGAGTTTTGCTCATACCTGAAGAGACAATAATGGTGTAGCCTACCAGTCACTAAACTGATTTAAAATGTCCTGGGGTGTGTTATTTCACCCCAAGAGCACACATATCTGGCATTTCTGTGAGTCAAGGGGCTTCGGAGACCCAAATCCAGGTAGTTTGTGCTAGAGATAAACCCTGTGTCGCTTCCAGTCTCAAAATCTCCTGTACTCTGCACTGTAAGAGCATCTGTGTGACTTGACTCAAGACTGACTTAAATTTCTGAAATTAAAAAAAAAAATGCTTTGAGGTTGGAAAGATGGCGCAGCAGTTAAGAGTGCTTGCTGCTCTTACAGAGATCCCAGTACTTCCTAGTGCTCACATCTCGTTGCTCACAACCACCTTTAACTCCAGCTCCAGGATATCTGGACTTCCCAGGCACCTGTATCCATTCCCCCCCCCAACACACACACACACACACACACACACACACACACA
>JADRCC010577319.1:0-23679 GCA_019843855.1 Hylomyscus alleni
TAAGCAAGTGCAAATATCAATAATATACTGATATAAGAATTTTGATATTACATATCAATATAATTTTTATAATAATCTGTATTTCAACCTTTCCTGTTATCTTCTCCATCTCATGCTTTTGAGATTTCTGGAAAACTACAGTCTATGAAATACATTTTTAAATTTTAAGACTATTAAAATGTTTGAAATTTAGAATTTTCTGTATTAAAATGATAAAAATTCATATATGAATTTTATGGCATTATTCTTTTTTTCTTAGATGAATAAAATTTATTCTTTTATGTATGTAGATAGTAATATATTGCATCAAACTGACATATTTTTTCTTTTATTAGATATTTTCTTTATTTACATGTTATATTTCCCAGTTCCCCCTCCAAAAAAACCAAAAAACAACAAGAACAAACCCGTTCCCTCCCCCTCCCACTGCTTGCATCCCTTTAAAAATAAAATTGCAGTCGATACACTGTTAATGTTGCATAAAACTTATTTAACTATTATTATATGAAAGTACAAATTTCCATAAAGTCTTCAGTGTGTGTATATGGATGTGAGTGAGGTGGGAGAAATACTGAAGATTGAACTCAGGCTTCCAAGCATACTAGGACATCTCTCTACCTCAGAGTTTTTACCCAAAGCACAGATATCCTCCAATTCTTATATAAATATAGTTTATGAGATAATTAAGTAAGAATATTTCCAGAATAATTGATGATGACATTCAGGTCTTTCATTACCTTCATTCTATTACTCCACAAATATACTTGGTAATCTCATTTGATTGCATTAACTTTGTGTTATTTAATTTGAAAAGCATATTTTCCCTCTTCTGTCTTGATTGATGTTTTGAGACCAAAATGCTATTATTAGACTCACCTTGAAAGGGGCAGAAAACAAAGAACATCTTCCCTTAGTATAGGTACACATTCATCAATTTAGATGGCAATTTCATTGGAAATCAATAAACAGAAAACAGGAATTTCAAAGCTTGTCAGCCAAATGGCTGTGAAGCTAGGGAGCTTAGAAAAATCACTCAGTATGTGATTGCTGGCTTGAGTGAGTGAACTATAATATGATCAGTGCCAAATATAGCTTACATATAATATCATCTAGCATTTTTTCTGTTTTGTTGTGCTATTTTCCTGTACAATATCTCTAAAATTTTCCATCAAGTAATATGAGGTCTATATCAATGTCTATAAAAGCAAAAATTGCATTATAATTTCCTCTTATATAGTAACTCCAGTGTACAATTATAAATATTAATATATCTACCATAGAATTAATCTTCAGTATTATTTCAAAAAGTTTAATATTACTAAGCAATAATAAGACTGATGGTAATAAAATAATGATCATAGATTTGTCCATTTTGTGCTAAAGGTAGCATTAGGAATGGGTTTAAATCTATATTCTCAGCATAGTATAGTCTATAATTTTATGTGTTTATAGTAAGATATCATTTTTAGTTAGTTACTAAAAGTACTAGATAGGTCAATATAACTTCTTATTTAAAGAAACATAAGGGAATTTGCATCCATTAATGACATAGGATTGTTTGTATAAAAATATTGACTAAATATTTTATTTAAACTAATCAATGAATATAATTTTTAAAAATTATTTCTTCTCTTCTTTTGTGGCAGCAATACAACTACATGAAGAAATAATAGAATTATAATATTATTATCTGATATAATTTCTTTCTTCTTCAAACCCTTCTATGCACCTTGATTGATTCCTTCAAATCCTTAGCCCCTGTCATTCACTAATAGCTTTTATATGTGTATATGCATTTGTATTCCTAAATATAACTTTCTCAGTCTTTGTAGTGTCACACACACACACACACACACACACACACACACATATATATATATATATATACATGTATGTATATATGATATATATGTGTATGTGTGTGCTACTAATATATTTAAAATTGCAATCTGCATATCTGAAGATTCTTTAAGTTTTAATATTGATAGTCTTTTATTACACTTAGTTTAATTTTATATATGCATAAAGGTTCCTGTAAAAAAATAAATAGTAAAAATATGTCTCATACAGAAGTAGTAATGTTAGAATAATTATATTTTTAAACCTTAACTCCTTGGCAGAGTAAAATATTTTCAAAGCTATTAGATACTAAAAGTGCAGACATTTGTGATCTTGAACCTCCAGTATTTCTTTGTCAAAGCTTCAAGCAAATAAAATAATATGGAAATATTTCAAATGTTATAAAACATACTGATATAAACATTGAGTTATTTTTAGGTATCCCCTAAGAATCCAATGGATCATTTATACACTCCATGTTAATTGCCAACTTTTAATTTCAAAGAAAGCTAAGAAATATAAATTTAGGAACAAGAATAGCCAAGATATAGATTAGAGTTTAGTTTCTCATGTGTAATATTCCTGTGGAAAAAGTAGAGAGGAACTGAGCATATTTATCTCTAGAACACAATGGATGACATGGATGCTTGTGCACCATGTACGGAACTCATGCTTAAAGGGTACAGAATATTGTGTCATGTCCCTTAAACCTGTGAAGAAAAGATTCTAGGAACTGAAGTGGTCAAGGACAGGAGGAGAACGTGGTCTTCAAAATGAACTAACCAGGACTCATAAAGGCTCACAGAAGGTGAAGGGACAACCAGTAGCCTGCAATGGCCAGATTTATGTCTTCTGCATATGTGCTCTAGTTGTTTAGCTCAGAGTGTGGGACTCTAACGAAAGGAGTGGAAAGGAGAGGTCTCTGACTCGTTTATTCCTACCGTGTTACCTTGTCCAGCTTTGATATGATGGCTTGTGCCTAGTCTTAGTGCATCTTTTCATGAAGTGTTTGGTTGTTATCACTTGATGCCTGCTCTTTACTGGAGGGAAACAGAGGAACAGTGAATCTGGAGAAGACAGAACATGGGTGCTGTGGTTTGGAGGAGTGGAGGGAGGGGAGGCTGTTTGAGATATATTGTATGAGATAAGGATAAATTAAAAAAATAAACTGAAGCTATGGATAGTTGTGAGTTGCTACGTGGATACTGAGACTCAAACCCGTGAAATCTTGAATAGGAGCAAGTACTCTTAAGCACTGAGCCATCTCCACAGCTGAAGAGACCTGATTTTAATAAGAGCGTAGAAGAATTAGCATAATAAATTCCATCAGTATTATTTTATTTAAAATAAAGATATAAGAAACTTTAATAATTATAATCAGTGAAGTTTGTGGACTGCCTGCGGTCATGCAGGTAGATAAACCATTGAGTTTCATTGGTAGAAAAGTGGCAAAAGCCTGAGACCATAAGACATAGTCAAATTCAGAGTTTGTTATATAACATCAAGATTTAAATGTCAATTAAAGAAGACTTCTTAAGTGAGACAGAAGAGAGTTGGTGGGTCTGCGAGTACCCTCTTAGAGACAAAGGGGAGGGAGAATGGAATGAGGGGCTTGCAGAGGGGAGATCAGGAAGGAGGACATTTCAAATTTGTCTTGCCTACAAGATGTGCAGTGATAAACATGGAATAGAAACCAAGAGAATGGCCAACCCGTGATTGGTCCAACTTGAGACCCACGCCATGGGAGAGAGACAACCCCTGTCATTACTGGTGATACTCTAGTCTCTGCTGTGCTTGCAGTCAGGACCCTAGCATAACTGTCTCCTGAGAGGCTTTATCGTGCAGCTGATATAAACTGATGCAGAGACCCTCAGCCAAATATCAGGCAGGGTACCTGCCAGAGTGGTGAAGGGTATCACAAGACCTACAGAGTCAGCCATCCCGGGACCGGGGGAGCTCACAGAGACTGAACTACCAAACAAAGAACATCCAGGGAATGGACCTACCCCCTGACCCCATTTGTAGCAGATGTGCAAGTTTATCTTCATGTGAGTCTCCTAACAATTGGAGCAGGATCTCTCTCTCTGTTTCTGTTGCCTGCCGTTGGATCCCATTCCCCTATCTGGACTACTTGATTGGGTCTCAAAATGAAAAGAGGTGCTTAGTCCTACTGGGAAGAGATATCTCAGGGTAGGGTGTTATCCAAGGAGGGCTTTTCCTTTTCTAAGAAGAAGAGAAGTGGGAAATAGTGGGAGGGAATTGTAGGGCTGAAAAGAGGAGGATGGGGCTGTGTTTGGGATGAAATGTGGATAAAAAAAAATAAAATATGGGAAAATAAAAAAAAAAACAATAAAACCAAGAAATTGATTTTTCGAACTACTTGTAGTGAAAAAAAAGACACTATGATATAAGCTTATTTTTTAAGTAGATAAGTTAAATATTTTTAAATTTAATAATATAGAAATATAGAGACAATGACATAAATGCTGACAAAATATTCTCCAGTGAGGAGATAGGCAGCCTCATTACTTACTGAGATCAACTTGACAAAAAAAGTTTAGGAACTATACTTGGAAACACAATACAAACATAATATAATTACCATACTGGATTTATGGGAGGGAAGCATAAAGGACTATTGGGAATATTGAAAGCTGAGTAACTGGATAAAAGCAGCTGTTAACTTCTTGTGTTAACTGATGACAAAACAAAACCTCAGCATGGCAGAGTTCTGTCTTTTGACTAGGAGAACACACAGATATAACAAGTTGTTTAAGAATATTTAATGCAAATTCAACATCAACTATGCAAGGTTATACTGTCTGGTAATACTATGATTATCAAAAGTTAGATAAAGATTTTATTCTCATAAAAAAAGATATATTCTAGGATTTTAAAATAAATACATGATACATTTTACATGACTATTTTAATATGCACATAGTTAAAAATAACATCTGAGAGCATATAGTTGTTTTAGGGCCTGAAACACAGAGGATACAAATGGGAATTTTTTTGGAAAAGCATGAGTTCGAGGAACTAAAGTTGTACATAATTACAAAATTTCCAGCCAATATCCGGAGTGATGCTACCTTCTCTAAGAGAAAGGGCAATTGGTATAGACTGTTTTGAGCAGAGACAGTGGAATTATAAACTCATCTAGAAAAGGACATAATGATCTGAGAAGTCAGCTGTAGTAATATTTGTTAAATATATTTTTTATAAATAAGAAATTAACTGATATTTAGTAAAAGTAGCATACCAATGCATGATTTGTAACTTGAGAATCATTACAAAGATGAAATAAAAGAAAAAGGGATTGGAAAGTTGTTCTAAAAATATTGCTAAAATCAGCTGAGCTGTAGACCAGAAAGAAGCCAATTAAGGACGATTGTTGGCTATATCTCTGTACACATTTTTTCAAGGAATTCTATTCAGAGAGAGAAGAAAAATGAAGAAACATTAGTAATTTCTATGATTTACACATCATGTATATGTATATGTGTATGTGTGTGTTTTAAACAACTGAATGGATACAAGTGTCATGTCTCAATGTGGGGAGTGGAATAAGGAAAGAAATCTCAATGTTCTAAGAGTTTGTCTTTTGTTTAAATGTGTCTAAATCTTGTTGCATACACATCAATTCCTCTTTAAGAAAGAGGTTATTATTTATATTGATTTTATAAACATATTTACACATACACACATATATAATTAAATATATGACAAATTATTTTTCAAAATGTTATAAAAGTATTTTTAATATTTATATATATGAAAACTGTTGAGCCCGATTCACTGATAATTTAAGTAAATGAGCTATATCGAAGTCCTGATTCATTTTCCATTAAATTACTAAAGGATAAAATGGAAAAATATATTTATATCATAATATTTCAAAGAAAAAACATTCACACAGCTTATATTCTTGCTAGTTGTTACATATTTCTTAGAAAGCCAGGCTTTCCTGTTTCACTGGACTCCGGAGTTCGTGAAAAAATACGTCTCTGGTTCTTGTGCCTGCTCTTGGGGCTCATTTTGTTCTGTTCATTTGCCTTGTACAACTTCAAAGTGATGGTTTCGTTTTATCTTGTTACATCTTATTTTGTCAAAAAAAAAAAAAAGATAAAAAAAAAAAAGAAAAGAAAGCCAGGCTTTAAAACTAGCATTTTGAAATTACCAATTAACAAGGAATATGGCATACATATGTGTGTGTATGTTTCTATGCGAATGTATATAAACTTAGGTATGTGACATAATAATATGAACCCAAGACCAAATAAAAAACGTAGCAGAGAAGAACCTTTCTGAGATATGTTGATATCATGTCCCTTACTCTTTTATAGGGATAGAAAATGAAGGATGTGCACTGCAAGAATAACTTCTTTACTTACTTATGCTTACAATAGAAGTGAAATATAGAGGTGCTATAAAATACATCAAATGTTTCTCTAGGATTTGAAATAAATGACATAGAAAATCAATCTATCCGCTACAGCTATAAGAATATAAATATAAATAAATAAATAAATAAATAAATAAATAAATAAATAAAAATGCTGACAATTTCCCTCTTTCATGGAAACCACAGTAGTTTCTTTCCAGATGTTATTGTCCCTCAGTATTGCAGTAATTACTTTCAGGGTATCCCGTTGTTATTAAAATCCGTAGGTGCTTACTTTCCCATAATATTTACATGTAAACTCTGTACAACATTCTACATACTTTGAGTCAAATCTAGTATTCACAGGATAGCTTTATTGATGGATAGTAGCATGGAAATTATTTAGGAACTAATGACAAGGCATAACATGTAAAGGATTTGGTGAAAAATGTACCTGAGCCCACTGTGTTTGCATATCTATTCCTGTATCTTTTTTTATTAGATATTTTCTTTATTTACATTTCAAATTTTATCCCCTTTCCTGGTTTTCATTCTGAAAATTCCCTATTCCACCCCCCTCCCCCTGCTCGACAACCCACCCTTGTCTGCTTCCCTGTCCTGGCATTCCCCTACACTGGGGCATCAAGTCTTCACAGGACCAAGAGTCTTTCCTCCCACTAATGATCAACAAGGCCATCCTCTGCTACATAAGTGGTTGGAACAATGGGTCCCTCCATGTGTACTCTTTGGGTTGATGGTATAGTCCCTGGGAGCTCTGGGGGTACTGGTTGGTTCATATTGTTGTTCTCAAATAGGGCTGTGCATATCACAACACACAGGAGATAGAAGTAAGAGCAATAGGAATCAAAGCTGCTTGGCATCATCACAACCCAGTTCTCCTACTACAGCAAGTCCTAGATACCCCATTACACAGGAAAAGCAGGATTTGAATTTAAAAAATCACATCTCATGATGATGATAGAAGACTTTAAGAAGGACATAAATAACTTCCTTAAATAAATACAGGAGAAACCAGGTAAACAGGTAGAAGTCCTTAAAGAGAAAACACAAAAATCCTTTAAAGAATTACAGGAACATGCAACCAAACAGGTGAAGGACTTGAACAAGACCATCTAGTATATAAAAATGGAAGTAGAAACAATAAAGAAATCAGAAAGGGAGACAACCCTGGAGATAGAAAACCTAGAAAAGAGATCAGAAGTCATAGACGCAAGCATCATCAACACAATACAAGAATAGAAGAGAGAATCTCAGGTGTAGAAGATACCATAGGAGGCATTGACATGACAGTCAAAGAAAATGCAAAATTCAAGTTTGAGTTCAATACAGTACATGGAGAGGTCTAGTCTGTCTAAAGTTATGAACTGAGGCCTTATCCCGAAGAATAAAACATAGAAATATGATTTTTATCTAAAGTTGTAGATTTCAAGCACTATTGGACTGACTAGAAATGAGGTATGTTTTCTTCTCTAAAGAATCAAGAAACTCTAGAATAACTTCATCATACAAATCGGAAATCCTGCAAGTATTTTAATCCAAAGTATAATGCAGGAAATGGGCATTTTTCTTGCCTTTGCACAGAAGCCAAAAAGGAAGTAAATTTGAATAAGCATGTTAAAAATGTATTGAAATTATATGTATTCAAATGAAAATGAATGAAGCAGATGCAAAATATCCAACTTCATATTTTCCAAACTATGATATGCAACATTGATTTTTAAGAAATCATCTCATATTTAAAATTAAGTATATGATATTCAGCTTTGTATTTGTAATTGCTTTTGAAATTTTAACAGAAAGATTGATTTAGTTGAATAAGAAAAACTATAGTTCAGTGTTTGTTGTTCAGCTATAAATTACATTTGCCAAGTTTACATGCTATGGAGGAAAAAGTGGAACAATATCATGTAGCCTCAGGTGAAAGTTATTGCTATAAAAAATGTTTTCAGGCAGTGTCCATATTTTGCTCCAGAACCACAGTATTCATATTAATTGTATAATTAAACTAGCCATTTGGATGAAAATAATAAATGGAGAAATCAATTTAAGTTCTATATTTAGAAATATATCCCAATAACAGTGCTTGAATTTGTATTTTTTGTTTTGTTTTGTTTTTTTGTTTTTTGTTTTTCGAGACAGGATTTCTTTGTATAACCCTGACTGTCCTGGAACTCACTCTGTAGACCAGACTGGCCTCGAACTCAGAAATCAACCTGCCTCTGCCCACCAAGTGCTGGGATTAAAGGCGTGTACCATATTTTTAATTGAAATCTTAACTAAAGTTTCTAGATCTTTAATCATGTAGGATTTAAGTAGGTTGAAGAGGTGAAGAGAGAAATTAAAAAGAAAAGAATGGTGTGGAGAGAAAGAAAGATAATTATTTTTAGAAATAGAAAAGAAAGAAATATGTGAGTGGGATCGACTAATCTGCATCATCTGACTATTTGCCAGGAACTGGAATATCAGCGTAGGTCATTTCAGTAACAAAGTAAGGTTTGTTTTGAAAATTCTATGGAGATGCAAATGAAACATGCTTTTGAAGGTAAGTAGAATACTAGTGGAGGCAAGGTTCCATGAGATGGAGTCCTCATTTGGAAAATGAGAAATCCATATTTTAAGGTTGAGGAAATAATATAATAATAGTGCATCTGTAATCATTCTCTTATTATTATTATGTAACAAATTATTTAGCACAAATTATGTAGATGATTATGGTATTTGAAAAATTAATCAAGATTCTGGTCTATCTCAAGACTTTCCAGGACAACTGTAACTTGCTCATAAAAGTACACACAAATCTGTACTGGGTTGGCAAGGGAAAACTGTAGTTCATTGAAACAAGGCATCTTTTGTAGAACAGACTGGGCAATATGAGAAATTGGACTGTCTGTGTAAGAGCAGGAACACAGCCTTTCCATTTTCTTCTCCTGAAATGGCTTCTGTTTTGTTATCTGACATAGAAATTTATTCTTTCTTGTCTCCTTCTCAATTTCATTTTTATAGACTTTTCTCTCTCCTTAATTTTGGACTCAATATGCAGACACATCAGTTTGTTTCCTATATTAGATAAAATAATCTGAACAACTATAAACACTTACAACATTATCATTTCTGAGGAAATCAATTCAAAATTAGTAGCCAGTTAAAACATGGTACATTTTGCATATTTCATGGTATTTTTAATCACTTTGAAACTCGTACGCATAATTAAATGTTCCAGGTTCACTCAATTTTATTTATTATTTATTTATTTATTTATTTAGATTTTAAACTTTACTTCAATATTTGATGAGTACATGCCAGAAATTCCTGCAGAACCAGTACATCAGGCCCTCCTCCGTGAGCCCCCTCCCATCTCTCTGAAGTCTAAGCTGCTAAACTTTAGTGTGAAGATTCCTCTCTCACGATTCCTCTGTCACTGTGATTGCTTCCCGAAGCTGGTTGGGCCTTTCCTCATCTTTCCTCATCACCTCTGCTTTCTTCCTTCTGTCTGTCTGCCTTACTTTAAGATCCACCAGAATATCTACATTGAGTGCCAGGCTATGGACAGCAGGGATTTTCATGGATGCTAAGTACTTAGGACAGTGCAAACAGCAAGCACTTGCCAAGTACACCAAGAATGAATGAATGAATGAATGAATGAATGAATGAATGAATGAATGAATGAATGGGCAAACCAGTATTGCTTTCCTCTGAGAAGCACCGGGAGTCTCTTAAAAATGATTGGGTTTGGGAGTTGGTCCTTTCTACTCAGGACAGGACTTTTCTGAGGACTAACTTCTAAGTGAGGAGGCAGGGCAAAGTGAGGGTACAGATCATTGAGAAGCTGCCTGTGTGGTCTTCAGATGAAGCAAGCTGATCAGTCTGTGCTTCCTACTCGGTACACATTATTCCACTCACCCGTGATTAAAGTTGAGGGGGCCTGCGATAAGAAGCATGCTTCCTTTCTCTGTAGAACGTACACAGACAAAGTTAAGTGAAAACTTGAAGGGAGTCGGCAGAACGGTAAGAGCAAAGCCAGAAAAACCCTAGATCCATGACAAATGAAGTTTATGGAGCATAAAAATAGACTTTTTTTTTTTTTAAAAAAAAAGGAAGCACGCGACTTTTGATAATCTGATGTAAGGCTGGTCCAAGGCAGTTTGTGCCATTTCCATTGGATGTTAAAGCCTTTATCCCAGATAATTGTTCTAAACTGTAAAGAGCGAGGCATATTTAATAGAAAACCCCAACTCAAACCCTGTTCAAAGAACATTTGCAACAGAGAAGGCCTTGTTGAAATCAATTCAGCTTTCTGAGCTCATGTATATCACATTGGCGACTGCTAAATGAACACAATCTCAGACATAATTTAATGTGTTTAAAAGTATGTGAATTATATAAAAGTCTATTCTACTTTTGAATAGAAAATGGTAAACATCTTAAGTATTCTGAGACATAAGTATTAGAGACTGTTGTCTAAATTAACTAATTGACTCATTTGAGCAGGGGTGAAGGCTGTAATATAGCACTATCCTAGGCTCCTTCAAGGGGATTGCTTATGAGAATTTAGAAAAGAACCTAGCAATTCTGATTTTTTTCATTAGATGTTTTCTTTATTTACATGTCATACAATATCTCTTTCCCAGGTTCCTCTCCAAAAAAATAAATAAATAAAATAAAAAGACAAAAACAAAAACAAATCCCTGTTCCCTCCCTGATGCCGCTATCACTTCCCCACCCTCTCCTGCTTCCTGGACCTGGCATTCTCCTACACTGGGGCATAGAAACTTCACAGGGCCAAGGACCTCTCCTCCCATTGATGACTGGCTTGGCCATCCTCTGCTATACATATGCTGCTGGAGTCATTAGTCCCATCATGTGTACTCTTTGGTTGGTGGTTTAGTCCCCTGGGAGATCTGAAGGTAGTTCATATTGTTGTTCGTCCTAAGGAGCTGCAAGCCCTTCAGCTCCTTGGGTTCTTTCTCTAGCTCCTTCATTGGGGACCATGTACTCAGTTCAATGGATAGCTGTGAGCCTCTACTTCTGTATTAGTCAGGTACTGTCAGAGCCTCTCAGGAGACAGTTATATCAGGCTCCGTCATCCAGTACTTGCTGGCATCCACAATAGTGTCTGATTTGATGACTGAATATGGAAAGGATTCCCAGGTAGAGCAGTCTCTGGATTGTCTGCTCCATAGTTATTCTTACAATTCCTTTCATTGGTATTTTGTTTCCACTTTTAAGAAGGAACTAAGTATCTACATTTTGGTCTTCCTTCTTGAGTTTCTGGTGGTTTCTGGATTGTACTTTGTGTATTCCAGTCTTCTGGGCTAATATATACTTATCAGAGAATGCATACAATTTGTGTTCTTTTGTGATTGTGTTATCTCAATCAGTATGATATTCTACAGATCCATCCATTTCCCCAAGAATTTCATCAATTCGTTGTTTTTAAATAGCTAAATAGTACTACATTGTGTAGATGTACCACATTTTCTGTAACCATTCCTCTGTTGAGGGACATCGGGGTTGTTTCCAGGTTCTGGCTTTTATAAATAAGTCTGCTATGAACATAGTCGAGCATGTGTCCTTATTGCATGTAGGAGCATCTTCTGGGTATATGCCCAGGAATGGTATAGCTGGGTCCTCTGGTAGTACTATGTCCAGTTTCTGAAGGACGCACCAAACTGATTTCCAGAGTGGTTGTACCAGCTTGCAATCCTACCAGCAATGGTGGAGTGTTCCTTTTTCTTCACATGTTGGTCAGCATCTGCTGTTACCTGAAATTTTTATCCTAGCCATTCTGACTGGTGTGAGGTGGAATCTCAGGGTTGTTTTGATTTGCATTTCCCCGATGACTAAGCATGTTGAACATTTTTTTTAGGTGCTTCTCAGCCATTCAATATTCCTCAGATAAGAATTCTTTGTTTAGCTCTGTACTCCATTTTAATAGGGTTATTTGGTTCTCTGGAGTCTAACTTCTTGACTTCTTTGTATATTTTAGATATTAGCCCTCTATTAGATATAGGATTGGTAAAGATCATTTTGCAATTTGTTGGTTGCTATTTTGTCCTATTGACAGTGTATTTTGCCTTACAGAAGCTTTGCAATTTTATGAGGTCCCATTTGTTGATTCTTGATCTTAGAGCATAAGCTATTGGTGGTTTTTTCAGGAAATATTCCCCTGTCCACCATTTGAGCCAGCACCATTTATTAAAAATGCTGTCTTTTTTCCACCGGATGGTTTAAGCTCCTTTATCAAAGATCAAGTGGGTGGCCATAGGTTTGTGGGTTCATTTCTGTGTATTCAATTCTATTCCAATGATCTACTTGCCTGTCACTGTACCAATACCATGCAGTTTTTATCACAGTTTATGGTCCAGTATGGTGATTTAACCAGAGGGTCCCTTATTGTGGAAAATAGTTTTAGATATCCTGCTTTTTTTGTTATGAATTTGGAAATTACTCTTTCTAAGTCTGTGAAGAATTGAGTTGGAATTTTGATGGGGATTGCATTGAAACTGTAGATTGCTTTCGGCAAGATGGCCATTTTTACTATATTAATCCTGCCAATCCACGAGCATGGGAGATCTTTCCACCTTCTGAGATCTCCTTCAATTTCCTTCTTTAGAGACTTGAAGTTTTTATCAAACAGATCTGTTACTTGCTTAGTTAGAGTCACACCAAGGTATTTTATATTATTTGTGACTATTGTGAAGGGTATTGTTTCCCTAATTTCTTTCTCAGACTCTTTATCCTTTGTGTAGAGGAAGGCCACTGATTTGCTTGAGTTAATTTTATATCCAGCTACTTTGCTGAAGTTTATCAGGTTTAGGAGCTCTCTGGGGGAATTTTTGGGGTCATTTAAGTATACTATCATATCATCAGCAAATAGTGATAATTTGACTTCTTCCTTTCAAATTCATATACTTTTATTTCCTTTTGTTGTCTAATTGCTCTGGCTAGGACTTCAAGTACAATATTGAATAAGTAGGGAGAGAGTGAGCAGCCTTGTCAAGGCCCTGATTTTAGTGGGATAGTTTCAAGTTTCTCTCCATTTAGTTGGATGTTGGCTACTGGTTTATTGCATATTGCTTTTACTATGTTTAATTATGGGCTTTGAATTCCTGATCTTTCCAAAACTTGTATCATGAAGTGATGTTGGATTTTGTCAAATGCTTTGTCAGCATCTAATGAGATGATCATTTGTTTTTTTCTTTAGGTTTGTTTATATAGTGAATTACATTGATAGATTTCCATATATTGAAGCATCCCTGCATCAGTGGAATGAAGCCTAATTGATCATGATGGATGATCATTTTGATGTGTTCTTGGATTTGGTTTGCAAGAATTTTATTGAATATTTTTGGGTCGATATTCATAAGGGAAATTGGTCTGAAATTTTCTTTCATTGTTAGGTCTTTGTGTAGTTTAGATATGAGTAATTGTGGCTTCATAGAACTAATTGGGTTGAGTACCTTCTGTTTCTCTATTGTGGAATAATTTTAGGAATATTGGTATTAGGTCTTCTTTAAGGTCTGATAAACCTCCGCACTAAACTCATCTGGTCTTGGACTTTTTTTTTTTTTTTGGAGACTATTAATGACTCTTTCTATTTCATTAGCAGATATGTGACTGTATAGATCATTTATCTGATCTTGATTTAACTTGGGTACCTGGTATCTGTCTAGAAAATTGCCCATATCATCAGGGTTTTCCAGTTTTGTTGAGTATAGGCCTTTGTAGTAGGATTTCATGATTTTTTTGGATTTCCTCAGTGTGTGTTGTTATGTCTCCCTTTTAATTTCTGATCTTGTTAATTAGGATATTGTCTCTGTGCCCTCTAGTTAGTCTGGCTAAGAGTTTATCTATTTTTTGATATTTTATACGAATCAGCTGCTGGTTTGGTTGATTCTTTGGATAGTCCTCTTTGTTTCTATTTGGTTGATTTCAGCCCTGAGTTTGATTATTTCCTGCCTTCAACTCCTCTTGGGTGAATTTGCTTCTTGTTGTTCTAGAGATTTCAGTTGTGCTGCCAAATTGCTTGTGTATGCTTTCTCCAGTTTCTTTTTGGAGGCACCTAAAGCTATTAGTTTTCCTCTTAGGATTGCTTTCATTATGTCCCATAAGTTTGGGTATATCATGGCTTCATTTTCATTAAACTCTCAAAGTCTATATTTTCTTTCTTTCTTTTTCCTTTACCAAGTTATCATTGAGTAGAGTGTTGTTAAGCTTTCATGTGTACATGGGCATTCTAGTGTTTATGTTGTTATTGAGGAGCAGCCTTAGTCCATGGTGATCAGATAGGATGCAAGAAATCTGATAGGAATTTCAGTCTTCTTGTATCTGTTGAGGCGTGATTTGTTACCAATTAAATGGTCAATTTTGGAGAAGGTACCATGAGGTGCTGAGAAGAAGGTATATCATTTTGTTTTAGAATAAAAAGTTCTATAGATATCTGTTAAAATACATTTGTTTCATAACTTCTGTTAGTCTCACTGTGTCTTTGTTTAGTTTCTGTTTCTATGATCTGTCCATTGCAGAGTTTGGGATGTTGAAATCTTCCACTATTATTGTATGTGGTGCAATGTATGCTTTGAGCTTTAGTGAAGTTTCTTTTATGAATGTAGATGACTTTGCATTTGTTGCATAGAGGTTCAGAATTGAGAGTTCATCTTTGTAGATCATACCTTTGATGAGTATGAAGTTTCCTTCCTTATCTTTTTTGATCAGTTTAGGATGAAAGCTGATTTTATTTGATATTAGAATGGCTACTCCAGCTTTTTTCTTGGGACCAATGACATGGAAAATTGTTTTCCAGCCTTTTATTCCAAGGTAGTGTCTGTCTTTGTCACTTAAGTGGGTTTCCTGTATGTAACAAAATGTTGGGTCCTGTTTACATACCCAATCTGAAGTGATATCATTGATATCAATAGATATTAAGAAAAGGTAATTGTTGCTTCCTGTTATTTTTGTTGTTAGAGTTGGAATTTTGTTCATGTGGTTATCTTCTTTTAGTTTTGTTGGAAAATTACTTTTTGACTTTTTCTAGAATGTAGTTTCCCTCCTTGTGTTGAAGTTTTCCATTTTAACCTTTTGAAGGGCTATATTTGTGGAAATATATTGTGTAAATTTGGTTTTGTCATGGAATACCTTGGTTTCTCCTTCTATGATAATTGAGAGTTTTGCTGTACATAGTAGTATAGGCTGGCATTTGTGTTCTCTTAGGGTCTGTATGACGTCAACCCAGGATCTTCTGGCTTTCATAGTCTCTGGTGAGTATTCTGGTGTTACTCTGTTAGGTCTCCCTTTATATGTTACTTTGCCTTTTTTCCCCTCACTGCATAAAATATAAAATTTCTTTCTTTCATATAAAAATTCTTTCTTTGTTTTGGGCATTTGGTGTTTTGATTATTATGTGGCAGGAGGAATTTCTATTCTAGTCCAGTCTATTTGGAGTTCTATATGCTTCTTTTATGTTCATGGGCATCTCTTTCTTTAGGTTAGGGAAGTTTTCTCCTATAATTTTGTTGAAGATACTTACTGGCCCTTTAAGTTATAAGTCTTGACTTTCTTCATACCTATTACCTCTAGTTTTGGTGTTCTCATTGTGTCCTGTATTTCCTGGATGTTTTGTGTTTGGAACTTTTTGCATTTTGTGTTTTTATTGACTGTTGTGAACTCAATTTTAATAATACCCTTTTCAGTAATAAAATTTCTATACCATCTACCTATATCATCTATCATCTATCTATCAACTATCATCTCTTTGTAATCAACTAGCATCTATATATGTGTCTATCATCTATGTATTTATAATCAATACATGTTCCACTTTGTTTTGTATTCTTATATGATATTTTATGTGTATGTGTATGTGGTCTTTATATATGCATACAAATAATTTTACATGTGCTAATTCACTTATGTTCCAGTGAGTGTAAGCATGCAAATGGAGGCCTAAGGGTAATTTCCTGAATCATCCTTAATCATTCTTACATGCCATTTACTAAAGTTGGGTCTCCTCAAAACTTAGAGCTCTTTTGAAAATGACTAGTTTGCTTCCCAGTTTGCTCTGTAGGTTCTTCATCCTATATCTGAGGCTGGAATTACAAGCAAGCTTCCAAATCCATCCTTCATTTTACCTGTGACCTCAGGATGCCAAATCTGGTTCTTAGGATTATACTGTTGAGCCACTTATCAAGGAACTTTTTATTAACATGTTATTCATTTATAAGACATATTGGAATATTAGGTAAATTTTGTTATGTATATATGATTTGATTTATTTTGAATTTTATATTGAATTATTGAATTGTACAATTAAGTAAAATATGAAAGTCTGATACTGTTTAAATCAAAGATATTTTAAAGTATTTTGTTTTAATCATGAACTTGAAACTTGCAATTTGCTAAATCTAGTTTTTAAAACCTCATTTAGTCATTTATTCAATGAAACTCAACAAGCCTGAGATTGAAAAACAATATATTTGTTATCATATTAACTAACATTGTTTCATGCATTAAAGTTTCTGTATTAAGTGTGACATGTCAACAGATGATAAAGTATGTTTGTTATGGATACATGAAGCTAAATAAACAGAGAGACACCCTATGAATCAAAAATTTGAATAATTGACGAACAGAAATAAATTAATCATTTGGGCACAAAATGACATTAACATATTACAAAGTCATGCATGTACTTTATAACATTTTCTAATATATCATTATTTCATTAATTTTAAGTTTATCTGAGTTTGAGTGAACACTGTGAAGGCATCTGTAAGTCTGTATTACTCTACTTTTGAGTAAACTGCAAACAGTAAAAGTATTAATGGACAAAAACAGGTTTTGATATAGCAATCTATTTTCTAGATGAAAAATATAAACTGCAACTCTCTATTTGACATGAGTATATATCAACATCTTTCCTCAAATGTGGATTGAAGCCTGAGTTCTTACTTGCGGGCCTGATTACAGTGCAAGAAAAACTCAATAAAAATTGTAACACTCTACTCCTTATAGGCACTTTTCTCTAATAAGAATTGATTGTGATATATTGGTAAAGATTGTGGCTTGTAGGTAAGAAACTGTTGCCACATCTAACCTACACAAATCATTACTTATTTTGAAGTGAACATATGTGATATAACTTACTAAAATGATTTAATATAATTAACAAAATTGGAAGAAGTAGTGGTTCCTGCTCAGTGTTTAACTTGACATATTCAAGATAATTTCAAACACAGGAGAGATATTTCTCTTTTTACTCAGACAAAGAATTTCCGTGTGTGCTGTTTACATGTATTTGATAGAACACCAGAGAAGCTGCTTATGAGAAAAGAATGTGATTTTTTTTTAATTGAGGCTCTAATTTCATTCACCATGATAATCTCTAGCTGTATTTTCACACAAACAACATATTTGATTTCTCTTTATATCTATCTTAAAGTCCATTGTGTAGGTACGACATTATTCATGTATCTGACCATTTGCTGATGAGTACTTAGGCTTACTCTGTAACTTCATTGTTATGAAAAGTGTTGCAATAAACATCTTTGTGTCCAGATTTCAACAGTATGCATAATCCTATTTGTTTGTGCACATTCACATGAGTTTGATATATTTAGGATTTTGAGGAGCTTCCTTATTTTTTTTTAATCAGTGTTTGAACAAATAAACATGCCCAACAGCAGAAACTCAGGGTTCTCTTCTTCTTCCATCCTTGGCAGTACCTTTTGTTATTTCTTACAAAATTGTCTTTCTGATTGAGGTAATGTGAGATAACAAGGTAGATTTACGTTTGCATTTCCTTGATGGCTAAGAATGCTGAAGATTTTTTCATTGTTTTCTATACTTAATCTTTGAAGAACCACTTTGTCTTGTATTGTGGCACATATCCCACATCTATAAACTACAACTTGGAGTTTGAAGAGGACGATAAGAAATTCAGTAGCAGGTAAAGGTACAGCTACATGGTGAATTCGAAGTTATCCTAAAATCACAGACAGTCATAACTTGGATCATGTACTTTCTTCATCACTTATTGTATTCCTTGCTTTGTGGTATATAGTATTATATTGTAAACAGCAAAAATATTTTTTCTATTCAAGGACTTGTTTCTTAACACAATAATTATTTCCTTACTTGTGCAAGGTTATATTTTTAATTGCCTGAAATGAAAATTTTCAACACCTCATGTTATTTCTTGTTACAACTTTTCAGGAAGTCCTCTACCTGGAAATGCTAACTCTATTGTTTTCTATGAAAACTTCAGTGGTCAGGTTTTGCATAGATTTGTTTCATTTGGAGTTTGCTTTTTGTAATGGATAAGAGGTAGGGGTCTAGCCTTGTTCTTCTAATGTCAATATACAGTCCATTAGGCAAAATCCATTGAAAATTTTTTATTTTCTTAATAATATTTTTTGGCATCTCTCTTTGTAGTCAACTGACTGCTATTGTACAAGTTTTCATCTGAGTCTCTATTCTACACCATTAATGTTGATGTCTGTTTTGTCTTCTCTTATTGTTAACATGGCTCTGTAACAAAACTTAGAATCAGATGTAATAATATTTCTCTTATTGTTTTTTATGCTCAAAATTATTGTGACAACATGATCTTTTTTATTTTTACCATATCAATTTTAGGAATTTGGAAGTACTTATGTGAAGAAGATTGGGGTTTTTTATTAGATATTTTCTTTATTTACATGCCATATGATTTCTCCTTTCCCAGTTTCCACTCCAAAAAACAAACAAACAAACAAATAGACAAACAAAACCAACAAAAACAAACCCCTGATGCCTCCTCCCTCCTCATACTTGCCATCCCACCCTCTCCCACTTATTGGCCCTGGCATTCCCCTACACTGGGGCACAGAACTTTTACAGGGCCAAGGGCCTCTCCTCCCATGGATGATTGACTTTGCAATCCTCTACTATACACATGCTGCCAGAACAATCAGTCCCACCATGTATAGTTCTTGGTTGGTGGTTGAGTCCCTGGGAGCTCTGAGGGCATTGGTCAGTCCATATTGTTGTTCGTCCTAAGGGGCTGCAAACCTTTCAGCCCCTTTGGTCCTTTCTCTAACTCTTTCATTGGGGACCCTGTACTCACTTCAATGAATGGTTGTGAGCCTCTACATCTGTATTAGTCAGGTACTGTCAGAGCTTCTCAGGAGATAGCTACATTAGGCTAGATTGTCCTTCCTTCAGTCTCTGCTTTGAGATTCCACCTCACACCAGTCAGATTGGCTAGGATAAAAAACTCAGGTGACAGCAGATGCTGGAGAGGTTGTGGAGAAAGAGGGACACTACTTCATTGTTGGTGGGATTGCAAGCTGGTACAACCACTCTGGAAATCAGTTTGGCTGTTCCTCCGGAAATTGGACATAGTTCTACTGGAAGACCTGGCTATACCACTCCTGGGCATATACCCAGAAGATGCTCCAACATGTAACAAGGACATATACTCTACCATGTTCATGGCAGCCTTATTTATAATAGCCAGAAACTGGAAACAACCCAGATGTCCCTCAATGGAGGAATGGATACAAAAATTGTGGTACATCTACACAATGGAGTACTACTCAGCTATTAAAAACCATGAATTGATAAAATTCTTAGGGAAATGGATGGATCTGGAGAATATCATTCTGAGTGAGGTAACCCAATCACAAAAGAACACACATGATATGCACTCTCTGATAAGTAATTATTAGCCCAGAAGTTCTGAATACAGGAAGAACAACCCACAAACCACAAGAAACTCAAGAAGAAGGAAGACCAAAATGTGGACATTTCATTCCTTCTTAAAAGGGGGAACAAAATACCCACGGAAGGAGTTGCAGAAGATTGTAGTTTTTTTTTTCCTTTTTATCTCTTTTGTTTTTTAATGGAAAATGAAATCAAATCAAATTCCCCTATCCTTTTTTTCCTCCAACTTTTACCAGCTTCTCAACCTCAAACTTCTCCAATGTCCTGCTCATGCTGAAGGTGATAGCTCCTTTTTCTTCAATTATTGTGTGTGCATGTATGTATGGCACAGCAAAAATAAAGACAAACTGCTGGCTCTGTTTTTGTTTTTAGCATGCACATTGTACCTGGTTTCAGTGAAGGCTGAGCAAGCACTTGACAACCATTAAGAGGGCTCATCTCTGGGAGAAGTTAGTTCTCCCCCAGTAATCATTAATTGCCTCTAATCTGTATCTAGTGGAGAAAATTATCTCCTGTGAAATTGTCTCACTTCTTTGATCATGTGTCCATTGATGATGTCCTTGTTCTAGTGTTCTTTATCCAGCTATTTCTCAGATGGATGGTTTCACAACTGACTTCACATGTCCACTTATGAAAACCTTGTTCTGATCTTCTTTGTCTATCTATATCTAGGATAAATGGTTTCACAGCTGGTATTCTGGCTCTTACAATATTTCTAGTCCCTATTCTGAGATGTTCCCTGAGCTATGATGCAGGGGGTATACTAAGGTTAGTCCTCCTAAAGCAGTACAGATAATCAATGTATCCCTTCACTGTCCTTCAGAGATTGTTTGTGGTTCTCTATTGCTGAAATTACCACACACTTAGGATACAGGATACTGGTGATTCAAGTTGAATCTGCCTGAGAGCATCTTTCCTGAAGCCTAGTTCACATGGTCCCAGAAAATGCTGTGTAAGTTACCAAGGGTGGACACAGATAGACATTCCAACAATCAGCAACACCTATGAACCACAGCAATTACTGGTATATTGTAGGAATTTTGATGAATGTTGCAGTCAATCTACGAGTTACATTTGACTACTGATTATTCAACATTAATGAGACAAATAATGAGTATGGGGAATGCTTACCATTTCCTGTTGTATTTGTCTGCTTGTATTTGTTGACTTAATATTGCTTATTATAGAGCACTTCTTAATGATTTCTTTTTACAATCATTTCTACATTTATTTATTTTTATTTTCAAACTGTTGTAAACAGTAACATTTTAATCATTACTTTCTTAAACACTGAACATAGGTATAGGTATATAAGAAAGCTACTGGTTTTCTTCCTGTTAACTCCATTCCCTGCTACATTTCTCGGAGAGTATTTCAGTTCTAGCAGGCTTCAAGTGGAGTATATAGGTTCTGTTAAAGATTCTACTAGATATAAATAGGTATATTTAATAGCTTCCTTTCCCATTTATACAGTTTTTATTTCCTTTTCTTAGTTTTATTGACCTAGCTAAGAGTTTGAGCATGGCAAAAGACCAGAGTGGAGAGATGGGGTAGCTTTCTCTCATTCTTTGCTTTATAGGAAGGATCTGGTCTGTTAGAGCATATGAAGCTCCTCAGACAAGTTACCAGCTGAGAAAAAACCAGGGCATTCTACTTCAGTGTTTCAGTGCTGATGTAGTAAACAAGAGTTATTTCACTTTTTCTCCACAAGTCTGTTTAGAGTCACATTTATCAAGCTGTGGGCACTCTTTGGAGATTGTAAAAATAGACCTAACAGTTGTACTGAAGCTACATCTGGAGTTTTTTGCAAAAGAAAGTTGTGATATGCTTTGCTGAGGAATGTTTTTTATAATCACCTTGTTTCAGGCTTGAGTTCTGGTACAATTAGCCAATTCTTTAATGTTAATACCTCCATGATGTAGAATAAGTTAAATGCTTTAAATATTAGCACATAAAATACTAGTTTGAAAAACAAATATTAGTTTGTTCATGAAAGAATGTAATAGTCCATGGAACTTAATCTCAGGTCTTTGCTCAGAGAAATCATTCATTGTGTGCTGATTCAGTTTTCGTGCAGTTTATTAGAAAATCAAGAGACTCTGTAATCATTTTCAATTTCCAGCCATTACAAACAAAGTCTATGATAGATGTGTTTTCTTTATCAATGAGTTTGCCAATCTCTGGAATTCTATAAAGTGTGGCAATAGAAACGTATATAGATCTAATTTTTTGATAATATACAGAAATATCACATATTTTGAAGGAAGACTTAAAAACAGTAAAATATATACATATATGCTTTATATCTATATCTTTCTATACATAGATATAAAACATATATATATATACATATACAGATAGAAAGATAAAGTGTCATCAAAATTAAATTTTATTTGCATTGTATATCTTTGTTGGATATATGCATAAAATTCTATCATGTATAATGATTATAATTTATTCTAGGTTTTCCTGTAATATTAATTTTGCATGTTGTTATTGAATTTGACTCCAAGTTATTAAGCATATAATTGTTCCCAATTATAATTAAAGAAAATCATTTTGTTGACTGTTTTACAGTTCAAAATCTTCACTTTAGTATTCAAAGGATGTTCAAAATATCTTTATTTCTGCAATAAAAAATTTCAGTACCTGATTTGTACTTGCTTATCAATGCTAATAGGGTCATTACCAAGAAGAGTACAAAACACTATTCCAAATTTAATCAATTTATGTTGGTTTCAAATTATCTATGTCATAAATAAAGACAACAGAAATTAGAAGATGAACTAATTTTTATTGCTTCTGCTTGACAGTTACAAGGTAAACTGTAAAGAAATTTTGATGAGATTTTGTAATCTAAATTGTGATGTAAATAGTGGAAACACAAAAATCATGAGTTTTGCTTTACGAAAGGAAAAATAAACAATAGTAACTTTTGTCAAGAGATACAGTCTTTAAAAAGCTACATAAAACTTTAGTTATGTTATTGACTGGTATAATTTAGTGCATTTATTCAAATTTCAAATGGCAAATTTAAGTAGAGCAATAGTTTGGATATTTGTTTAAGCAGATAATTACCTCTCCAGTCCTTGGAAATCTAGGATCACACAGAAAGACTGAGAAAAGAGAGAGAGAAGACTACAAAATGACATTCACAGGTAATAGAAAACAGTAAATATCTCTCAAAGCAAATGGAGAAATGTGAATAAATAAAGGGTGAAATGATTTGAGTTTATGATAATGAATGAGCTTGAATGAGTACATAGTGGTAATTTTTTAAAGAAGATTTTGGTTGAGAGTTTTATGGATAAAATTAACAGCAATATATTAAAATATAAATTGTGAGAGACCACAAGAGGCAATGTCAGAGGAAATAAAAATCAGTGATTAGAAAGTAACATGATTATTAAACACTTTTTGAAAAAATAAAGAACTTCGTATTTGTACTAATATATATGACTACACTGCTGACTCAATTTGATGCCAGGTTTGCTCATGTCACATTCCTTGGTATAGAAAGATGCACGTCTATTTATTTGCATTATTATTCTCATTAGAGCAGACACAGTAACAAAAAGACAAACAAAAAAGCAGACACCAAAAACCGGATAATCTGTACTCTTTACTGCTATGAGTTCTATGAGTCAATTGTAATGTTTGCTCTATCAATTCTGATCTGTGCCTAAAATACTTGAACAACTTTAGACATATTAGAATCTAATAATAACCCAGTG